>KK118066.1:597047-655600 GCA_000611955.2 Stegodyphus mimosarum | reverse complement strand
ATTCTTATCTCTCTCTCTCTCTCTCTATATATATATATATATATATATTCCAGGAGAGCCAATGTAAAAGTTAAAAGTAAGGAAAATAGCAACCTCAGTTCGGAGTAGATTTTAAACAACGATTCTGAAGGTGATCGTACAAAAATATTCCGCGAGAACGCTCTTGCTCCTGAAGAAGAGGGACCTGTGTTTGATCGCTCTCGGTATCCATAAAGGTTTATTTAAAATCATCATCAAAATAAGATTGCTGTTTTGCCTAACTTCAAATAAGGGAAATATTCCAGATATGAGTCTGAGCATGATACGTCTCGAGATTTCGAAAGCAAAAATTTCTCTTCAAACAAAGGATCATTTTTATATTTTTTCCGAGAAGAATATATTCTCAGAATGCTAGAAATGTTTTCCTTATTAGAACCTAATTTTGAAGAATTTGAGATTAAGATAGTGATCTAATTTAGAAGTCTCAGACTGGAAGAATCTTCTTAAAAATTACGCTAATTTAAATGTTATTACGCTAATTAATCATATTTTAATGGTGATATATAATCAATTTAAAATGGTTATTGGATACTTTTACCTGAATTTCTATGAACAAGGCAAAGTACACAATTACAGAGATAACTAAAAATTTTCAAAAAGTTAAACCAATATCTGAAAGAGCCTTTGCGAAATCAAATATGAGCGACTGTTTCACTTTATAAACTGAGTTAGTTTATAAGGTATAAAAATTGTTAAGGGCTTTAATACTGCACTTTTAAGTTAAAAATTTTTTTTAAGTTAAAAAAATTTAACTTACCCCAGCAATCCTGCCATAAGAAATAAAGACCACATGTTTCCATACCGTAGCACCACAGTAAATGCTACCATTCCGCAAAGTGACAAAATATAAACACCGAGACATGTTTCTCTAGAAAATAAATTACATTGTGAGTGTAATGAAAAGTCACAATTAACAAATATCAAATTTAGTGCAAGCACTGTAAATTTCGAGAAAAGAATGACCTCTAATCCGTACATAATTCGTGAACTATGTGCTTGACGAAACATTTCACTAAAAAAAAAATGATCGAAGCAATCATTGCCAGAAAGGAAATTCTCAATTAAGCATTTATTGATTACAATCGAAAGGAACCTGGAATTTGTATGTACAGGTGGAAGTTAGTAGATCTGAATTGCATTAATTTTTTTTTTGTATGTTCTACCGTAATAAGAATAAATTGAAATCCCATCTGCAGCTACCGGCTTATGTGAAATCAGCATCCTTTTTCCGCTGATGAGAGGCAATGAAAAAAGTCTGCAGCAAAGTAGTTATCGCTCAAGGTCCTTCACTACGGAAATAGTTTTGTACTCCATGCATTTTATTTAGATCATTATTCCATCATATCTTCTCTATTCTTGTTTTATATAAATATATAAAACAAAGACATATATAAGGCAGAAGATATAAATGCCTTCCAAAAGCACTAATTTATCCACCAGCAGAGACTACTCTAAACTAATTTTGTTTTCTTTTTTTTTTAACTCTTTCTAGAACTTCTCTGCTTTTATTCTTTCTAAAACATTTCTGCAATTTCTAGACATCCCCCCTTTTTTTAAGATTTAGCTTACCTCAGGCCTTTTCACTTTATTTCCAAGCAATTTATTTGCCTACGCTATTCATATTTTTATCCAGTGGTTACAGCGTGAGTTACGACCACCAGATGCTTGACCTCATATTGTTGCCTTTTTTTCTGGCGGAAGGGAGAGAATAAAAGCTACGTAAACCGAGTAATATGGAACCTTGAATGTTTTATTTAAGAGCGAAAAGATGTTCCTGGAGCTACTTTTAATTTTTGCTCTAAGTTTGAGAGAATTCTCGAAATAAAATGTAGAGGTACTTAAATTGAGACTTTTTAAAATTTACACAATCGTTTTAAAAGAAACATGTTGTGTGGTATCATTTAAGAAATTTTCATAATTCATTGTAAAAAGAAAAAAATTCTTAAAGTTTATGGTAGCGATGATGAAACAAACGACCAGTGTCTTATTTTTCTGTTACAAATCTGAGGATTGCTATCGATTATTTATTTTCACATTCCATTACTTAACTTTAAAAACGACATACTTACTTAAATCGATGAGTTTTGTCAAGTAATATACCACAAGCTACAGAACCAAGCATTCCAGAAATAACAATAGTCAGTCCCATCCATCCAACTCGTTCCTCCTCGCCCTTGTGAGGGAAGAAAAAATCTTTTAATGCGTATAAAATAAAAATAGATAAAAAGGATGTTTTTGGATGGTTTTTTTTTAAAGCAGAAAGAATTAAATTTAAAATTATTTTTAAGAAAATTTATTATGAAAATTTAATTTAACTGGCAATGCTGATCAGATAAGTTTATAATTACAAAAATATATACTATTGTTCTTCTAATCCGTTATCTATATGATGGCGAAAATAGAATCTATTAAAAGTTGATAAAATTTATTAAAACTGATTGGAAATATTTTACAGATAATAGAAAGCAGAGAAAAATGGCGCAAGAAATGATTAGAGTTCGCCGCCATAATTATGAATCTATGTTTATATTAAATGAAATTATAGTGAAATTTGATACATTGAAATAAAGCTTTCTAGAATTATTTGAAATACATTATTATGGAAAGAAAAAAAATACTTTATTTGCCCTTACTGAAATAGGAAATATTTCTACTTTTTTCGGTTTAGAAGATGCTCAATAAGGAAATTATTTCTTTTATATTTTTTCTATTCCCTTCATGTTTATACTCAAATTTTATTTTAAACGTTAACGTACTCACCGGGTAATAGAAAAGAACCATCTGGTTTAAAAGTGTCGATATTGCATAGAAAACACCTACGTTGATACCTGAAAGTTAAACATAATATTTCAAACAAAATTAACAAAGAAATACAATATTCATTCATTTAAGTTAATGCGGTAATTACAAAAGAAATCAAGGGAAATAATACATATTTCTATATAGTATTTCGCATGAAAAACAAATGGCGTGCGAAGTTAAATTAACTTTAATGTATTAGATTTAAAATAAAAAAACGAGAAATAAAACATTCATTTATTGGGAGGAAAAGCATTAACCACGAAAATAATTCTGAAGACATTTAATATTGCTACACATTTAAATGCATTTCGACCTTTTCTTTTACCATCTGAAAAATTTCGAAATTGCACAAAAAATGAATCACAGTTCACTGTAAGCGTTACACTCGGAGTAGCAGTGTTGTAGCATAACTAGCGTACAAGTTCCAGAAGTTCAAGGACAGTTAGATTCACGACATCTATGAATCTCGCAGATTCGTGTTCATTTCGCTACTTAGATCATCTGGTGTAGCAGAAGGATGAAAAACAATTTGGCCTTTTGAGGCTTACGGGGAAAAAAAAAATCTGATGTGTACACCACATAACTTCCTTGTACGGAATATTAAATTATACGCATTTTGCATTTCATTTAAACTTATTGGATTGAATTAAATCTACTTCGTCGATAGCGCATAAACCACAATAGAATAAATGCACCCTTTAAAATTCACTATATTTGTTTATCACAACGACACTCTGACGCTAGCTTCACTTAACAGCGTTACATCTCATTCATTTTATAACTCATCAGAATGAACAAAAATTATGTATATCATCTGGAAAATTACCTAATCAATTATCAACAATTTAAAAGTTGGCAACTAATCGTTGCCACGTGTTCTATTCAAAGACTATAATAAATCTAAAATGATGTGTAAAAGAAGTTAAACAAACAACAACAAGAAGAAAAAAACAGTTTTTCACAGATGATTCAGTATTTCTCATTCAATTAATTCAGTTCTCACAAGGCAAAAATATATAAAAACTTAAAATATCTATATTAAAAATTACGAAGTAAATCTTAACACTTATTTCCTCGAATAAATTCCAGAATGGATTAAGCATGATTTAATTCGCAATAATAAAAGAAAGCGTTATCTTTGCTATTGCGAAGCTTAGTTTCTCTAGATAGACAACAAATCCAATATTCTCCTAAGTTTCAAATGTAAACAAATATGTCCGCCATGAGAAAAATGATTAGGCTTAGCCGTGCTTAAACATCTTTTAAATTATTGATAATTCCACAAATCTTGCATGCAAGATTTACTTAAGGCGTAAAAACCTTAAACGGAACATAAGAACAACATAATCAATCATTTTTAAAGCAAAAAACGCACAATTTGTCAACATACAAGTATAAAAAAACTGAGCTCACTGAGCCGAGTAACAGAGTGGATATATATATATATATGTACGTAAATCTGTATACTTTTGGGCGGCCGATTGCAACCACAATAGGAGGTGCACATCTACATGTTATAGAAGTTCTATATACAAAATTTCAACGTTCTGAGGCTACTCGTTTTTAAGTTATACGAGATACATACATACACAGTCCAGTCACATTAATGTGACCATCTGTCAAAAGCCAGAATAACCACCTTTCGCAGAGCGGACTGCTGCGAGACGTGCAGGAAGAGAGTCACATAGGTCCCTGAAGGTGTCTCTGGGATGTTGAGCCATGCCGACTCTAATGCCGTGGCCAGCTGCGCTAGATTACGCGGTTGAGGATCCATGGCGCGAACAACTCGATCGAGATGGTCCCACAGATGCTCGATTGGGTTTAAGTCAGGTGAGTTTGCTGGCCAGGGGAGGACGGTAAACTCATCCTGGTGCTCTTCGAACCACGCACGTACACTGGCAGCTGTATGGCACCTCGCATTGTCCTGCTGGAAGATGCCATCATCCTGAGGAAAAACAATGCGCATGTAGGGGTGAACATGGTCCGCAAGGACAGATGCGTACTTGTATTGATCCATTGTGCCTTCCACAATGATCAGTGAACCTAGAGAATGCCAGGAAAACATTCCCCAGACCATAATGCTCCCGCCTCCAGCTTGGACCGTTCCGGCAATGGTTGCAGGGTGGTTCCTTTCAGAGGTTTCACGCCTTATACGCCAACGTCCATCTGTCCGATGGAGCATAAAACGCGATTCATCCGAAAACGCAACCTGTCGCCACTCAGTGGACGTCCAGCTGCTGTACTGGCGTGCAAATTCTAGCCTTCGCCGTCGATGAACAGCAGTCAGCATAGGTGCACGAACCAGGCGTCTGCTTCGGAGGCCCAGACGCAGCAATGTTCGCTGAATAGTACTTTGGGAGACACTTTTGGTAGCCCCTTGGTTCATTTTGGTGGTCAGTTGCTCAACGGTAGCCCGTCTATCTGCCCGAACGCATCTCCGCAAACGTCGTTCGCCTCTGTCATCTATGGCCCGTGGTGCACCACATTTGCCACGTCGCTGATTTTGGACAGTCCCATTTTGCCATGCACGGTACACTTTTACCACGGCGGCACGCGAACAGTTCACAAACTCAGCCGTTTCGGAAATGCTTCCACCCTTGGCCCGAAAGCCAATGATCATGCCCTTTTGGAAGTCGGATAAATCGCTTCGTTTCTGCATTACGCCAACGATTGAAATGTTTTCCGAAGCCCTCACACACCCTTTATATACGCTCAACTGCACTGTGCTGCCACCTGCCTTCTGTGATTGGTTATTTAACTCTGACATGGAAAGTACGTGGTGGTCACATTAATGTGACTGGACTGTGTATATACGTACGTACATACGTTCGCACAGACGCCACAAAAAAATCTCTCCAGAATCCATTTTAAAGCAGCTTTATAATTTTTTTGGGGGAAAAGAGATCGTTATTCTGTTCTTACGTGCGAATGTCACTCAAAAACATCGTTAAATTGCATTCGATAGCCCTCAAAATAGACATTTTCGTTGAAATATGATACCCGAAATTTTTCAATTCCAATACTTCCTTTTTACTTCATACGAGTTAGTAAACAGAGCATTCTTATCAGAGGGGGGGGGGGGGTTTTTTTTTCTGAGGGGGCAACCTGGTTCGAGCAATCTGCTGCCATGTAGGCGAAATGAGATCTGCTGGAGCATTCCGTGCAAAATTCTCAGGCGTTGTATCACTGATGTCCGACTAGGGGGACAGATTTTCCGGCAATTAAGCTAAAGTGGTTCCACGGAGTGTTGATCGTAAAACATATCAATAACGTCCTAACACTAATTCAAATAAAATCTTGCTTGATATCAAAAATCTGGACTATGGCTTGAGGACAGATTGCTGACCGTTGATGCATGCTGTGAAAGTCAAAGTTACCTTCCCTTCAACATCAGTGACAAATGCGAGATTTTTGGTTATTTGCTGCAGTATCCAAGTGCAAACTTCTCATTTCAGGAAAAAAAACCTTTGCTCCCTAATTGATTAACAAAGAAACTTCCCAATAAAAATGTTTTGTATTTTGTCAAAGACTACAAGATGTGCACTGAGGTAAAAAAGGAGGAGGGAAGTCTACATGTATCATTTTAGTTGACCAATTGACAAAATCCAACTTGCAATTTTCATGTCTCATAAGCACAACTTAGTGTACGTATTAAATTTACATATAACGTTGCTCTAACGTAAGATTTTTGACGCGGGCGCGGACGTCTTTTGAAATGACATTCCAATATTTTTCCATACCTCAGTTTTACACATAAAATTAGGCTAAAGTTTTGTAAAGGTCATGAGCAGTTCTTTTATAAAGTAATACTCAAAATTTTAGCTTCATAATATTCATTGAATTTTATTTATATTTGATAATATGTCTTAAAATTAAACTTTCTTGCTTTCTTCTTGCATAGCTTACAATTTCAACTTAATTAAGACGAATTTCAGACACTTTTTTAGATTTTAAAATGTTACTTTAATAATTTTTAAGACTTTTGAACGATAATATATTCAAACTTGCATATCCATTAAAATTTGCTTGAAGTTAATAACTTTCAGGGGCATAAAATTAAAGATTTTTATTCAAAACCTTTAGAAAAAATAGATATTTAAACGTTACACAAGGCATGATATTAAAACAATAAGAATACCGAATCCAGAACTTTCACAGTTTTGTACAAGTATTTTTGCACCGTGTATCACCGTTTTGTATAAATATTCTTAGTACAACTTTTTTCATTTAGGAAATTTAACAGATTGACTTTTGACAAAGTATATAATTTAAATTTAGAAGTAATATGGAGTTATTTTTGCACCAGTAAAACTCAAATTTTTAAGAATGCTGTTTCTAAGAAATGATGATAGCTGATTAAATTTGAAAAAAAAAATTGTCCACATCTGATCTGCATTTTCTCTTCAGGTGCTTTAAATGTTTTCAACTAAAATAAGATATTTTTTGTACTTTTTCTCGCTTTCACTTAAATGAATTTTGCTTTCATGTGGTTGAATATTGTGTCCCAAAAAGCTAAAAGTAAATTAAAATAAAAACAACAGACAGCTTTCCAGTTTTGTATAAATTCCACAATGATTTGAAGCATGAAGAAATACGAATGAAAGCATACTTCCTGAAACTGCATGCTTTAATAGCTTCAGCGTTTTCAGTTTATAAACTTGATAGAAGTACTTTACTTACTTATTACACTTATTATTTTCCCATTTCCTTAAAATTGGGATTTATTATTTCATTCTCCATTAATATGCTTAGTAGTACCTTTTACTGTTATGTTAAAAGTTTTGCGTTTGAGTCCTACGAAAGTGAAATTATACATTTTGTAAGTACTCAATTTGTAGAT
Source organism: Stegodyphus mimosarum (assembly GCA_000611955.2). Taxonomy (NCBI): domain Eukaryota; kingdom Metazoa; phylum Arthropoda; class Arachnida; order Araneae; family Eresidae; genus Stegodyphus; species Stegodyphus mimosarum. The sequence continues at coordinate 647,919 of KK118066.1, read as the reverse complement.
ATTATTAACTTCAGTTTAAAATAAAATTTGGTCAATACTTTCACCTATAATAATGAAGATAACAAAACACATACGTTTCCCTCCCTTTCCCTAACATATAAAATAATTATTAAATAAAATATGATACTTGAGTTCTTGGGATACATACGGATGCTTGAATTTTTGGTTACCGCGAGACAAATACACTTTCTGTCGGCTATTGTTATATATAAACTTGCGTTATTTTAAGTAATGCGCAAATAACGTCTGTGTTGTAAATTATTAACTGATCAAAATTTCAAACATGAATTTTAAAGAAAATATTGGAGGACTTCTTACAGCTGTTCTCATTTGTTTAATAGTAAATTTAACATACTATTTCTAATGAATGCATTCCACGGGCACGTTTTCATCAGGAATCAGATTCGAATTCTTCGTTTTCAAACTGCAGAAAATCTTTAAATATAAAATTTTATTCAAAAATAAATGATCTTATAAAAGGAATCGCTTTTCTAAAAAAGGTTTGCATCTTACCTATTTTTAACAGTACAGATTAAAAAAAAACGTATTTTTTATATTTATCAAAGCTAATGTGATTCAAATGCAGAATTAAGGAGGCGAGTTTTAACTTTCGGATGATCTTCATACACTTATTCATTGAAGGAAAAAATGAAATAAATAACTAAATAAAAAGCGCGCCGGTTAACTTAAATTAGAATTGAAAACGATTTCAGCCTCAAGTTAATATTAGATCAAAATTTTGAGCAGGATTAACTCCAAAATGATTAATACGGACTTTTAACAAATTTGGGACAGAATTGATACAGAATCGAAATATAGAAAAAAGCTGCCATGTCGTTTTAAGAGCAAGTCCGATATTGGGGAAAAATGCTGTAGGAATCCAACATATAAACCTAATACATATCCTATGCATTTATTTGCATGAAGGACTACATTTTTAAACTTAATGTACAGTCTTTGTAATATACCATAAGGCACCGCACAGTCTATATTTAAGCCAAAATTATCATAATTCTTTCTTCTTTCCTTCAAAATTTCAGCCCTAAAAAACTTTGTTCCTTAATCTTTGACGGACATAAGAGCTTTGGTAATTTTTTAACTGTCCCTCATTTATACTTTGCATTTAATTGGTAATCAGCTTGTTGATTGTTACATTAACTACGTATTCAGGATGAACATTATGCCGCATGTTTCACCAGTAAAATTATTTTTAGAAACTCCTGTATTTTGGACGAATTTTTTAAAGAATAATTTTGCTTTATTTTTTATTTAGTTTTACATATTAAATGTTAATTATTGAAAACATTGTTTTGAATGAATGAAGAAACGACTCCAAAATCTGATAACAAGCCAGAATTTTTCTTGTGTAGCCTTCAAAACAAGCAATTCAGGATAAGCACAATCAGTCTCTTTTCATAGATAATCAGTTGATAACATTTGTTACACTTGCAGAAAAATCTTAAAATAATTTGAAACAAAAAATAGATGACATTTTTAAAATAAGAGTTATAAATCTACGTTTAGAAAAGCTGAAGATGCAGTTAGCTTCCAGTTTTTCGAAATTACAAATGGAAGGGCTAGGATGATTTTGCTTTTACAATAACCTTCAAGCTTAATAGTTTCATTAGTTTAAGACTGAAGAAATTTTGTCCATTCTTTTTGCAATACGTGATTCAAATGATCTCGCTTTGCTATTTTGTTTTAACCTAAATCTCAAATTTTCAAGAACACACATATCAAGTACTGAACACATATTTAGTATATACTAGTGACGTATCTTGGGTTCATTACCTAGCCAAATCTCAGTAGTTTACTTGTGCACGAATTCCAGTCTCCTTTCTTTTTACGTCTTTACTTTCGAAAACTAAGTCTTCATAACACGTTTCATTTGAGTAAATTTTCACATCTATCACAATGCATGCTTTTAAATAAAATAATCAAATTTCTCTGGCTCACGTATGTTTGTGCATTCTAAATTTTCTAGATATCCACTACGTGCTGCAATAGTCTTAGCACAGTTCGACTCACAATGACATTAGAAAAACGACAGTACAGATTCTGATAATTCCTTGACTATCATCGCCCTCGTTTTAGGCAAATAGCCCTCGTGTGCTTTGCCTGAACCAATTAACCTAACCTTCATCATATTGGATATTATCTATCACATATACTTTCATGAAGGAAAATTACAACAAGAATAGTGTTAGATATTTCTAATGGGATTTGTATTAGTACTTCTACTAGCATTAATAAATTCACTATGTATTTTAGGTGACATTTTAGGTCACAAAACAGAGCACATATTTAAATGATTAATTGAAATTGGTCATGAAGAGCTAAAACATCTAATACCTCTTTAGATATAACTTAAGGAATCTTAGGCCCTTCACGACCTCCAATTGAATAGTCTTGTTTCCCAGGAAAGAGCTACATCAATTACTATTTATAAAATAATTATATTTTCTTTTAACGTTACCTTTGTGTAATTACCTGCTTTGTTCTTTTTTTAAAGAATGATAAACTACTTGTGATCTAAATGTTTAAATGCACAGTATGTTTTCATGACACAAAAGGACTTAACTTTGTCACAAGCAGTATCTAAATAAGTGAATCTTGTTGAAAATTCTAGAAATAATCGCGTTTAAAATTTCTGCTCCATTTGAAAGAAGTAGGCAAAGTAACATTAAATAAACCGTTCTTTTGCTAAAGTTTTCTATAATAATGTTACTAATTTAAGAAAATCAAGATTAAATATTACATGATACAACGCAATAAAGCTAGTATAAATAAACTTGAACACACACAAGCTTAAATTCGCTTTTATAATTAGACACAAAGGCAGAATTAAAAGATTTTCTTTCTAAGCGAAGGCTAAGCTAAGCGATTGCGCATGTTTCAAAATGATTCCATAAAGAAACCTCTCCCTCCTCCACTCACGTTTTTTTAAATGATTAAAATGTTTGAATTCTCGCTTTGAGTAGCGAAAACAAGCTGCCTATGCTTTGATTCGTTCTCGTGTTTAAAGTAAAAATAATCCTACATTTTTTTAAGCTATAAACATATTATCCGAGAGATTTACTTATACTGACTTTGCAGCGCGAGTACTTTTCTCTGGGGTTCCAGAAAATACCTTTTCGACGCCAGGCTACATGTGTTTCTTAAATTAGGTACAGTTGGTACATTTCCATAATGCTCCGTACACTTCGATTTGATTGTGGGGATTGTTAGGATATCCGAACCCAACTTAACAGAACTTTCTTTGAAGTGTTATTGAGTTGGGTTCGGATATTTTCTTCAGTGCAGCTAAATAAACCATACGCCTCATACCCTGTGCAATGAACATGAGCTTTTATTCCGCACATGGCCTTAAAATCTTAGATTATCATAAATTATTCAGCTGAAATTAAATGGTTTGGCTAAAGAGATTTGCTTTATTTTCTTCAAAGGTTGCCGTTTGCCGATGCCCATTTCTACCAAAAATGTTAATGGATCTTAAACGTGTCATTGCAGTTTCTGACTCTTCTCTTGCTATTATTCTTCAAGTAGAGGAAGGTTTTGTCAATCAGCTTTTCGAAGAGTGAACCAACATATTGTTTAGAAATACTTATTTTCACTAACAGTAGAGGCCAGCAAGCATTAGCTCATATGCTGTTAACTTACTTCCCGTTAACAATTGTAGTTAGGATATTTTACCTTCCTTGTCCTCTTTATGCTCAAACAGCCAGTCATTTCTATACTTTCCATTTATATTCCTGACGCCAGAATTACTTGGTCAGAAAATTTTAGCAACTTGGTAAAGTGATTTCTCCCCTTTTTTAAAAGGGATATTTCTATATTCGCACTTTTCTTTTTAAACCTTAAACGGAAATTCAATATAACACTAAAAGATACAGTACAGTAAAAGATACAGTACTGACATATCCAAATTCTTGATAAGAACTATATGACTCGAATTTTAAAATCAATGTTCAATAAAAGTTCGAAAGATAATTTCCGATTTTTTAAACACTAATTTTCCTTCATAATTTTTAGAAGTTTTTAAGAACTCCGATTAAATTACTACTTCTATTATTATATAATGACGAAAGCCTGATAATTTTATGCATGATAATGAAAACCGTTTATGCATGATAACTTCTAGTTGTTAAACTATAGGGCTTGGTTTGGTTTGGATTATTTGATTATGGCAAAGCACTTAAGGGCTGTCTACTTAAGGGAAGATGATGCTTTCTTGAAGGACTTTCCAAAGAAAACTAGCTCGTATCCACCTTACACACGGGGAAACCAACGAAAACGCCCATCCAGCCAGCACGTTCGCCTGGAAACTAACCCAAGTCGAACTGTTCAGTGACTTCACCTCTATCGTTTGAGATATAGGAGAATAGACACTAATTCCAGTTAACTGAATTAAAATTGAACTTTTGTTCACAGACGTGTATCCATAATTTTTTAAGCTACTGTGCGCGAAAATGTCGTCAAACTCTGGTTGGAAATAAATATTTTGGTACCCGTAGATAATTAATATAAAGAATGATTCATTCTCTTAAATGAAGAGATGCTTGAAAATTAACACTAAGCATAAATCGACTTACATGCATTCGTTCACGGAATAAATCATTCCTGGGAGGGAAAATAAAGTGGAAAATCATTAAATAGCTAGCAATGCCAAATATCATATATGAACTTAGTTTCAACTTGAGTAACAGTGATTCGGCAGTTAATCTGTTTTTGCCATTATGTATTTCTAGATCAGCACGTTCATAAAAAATCTTCTACATTTGAAGCTTTGAAGCTGACTGCTTTTCTGAAAGAAAAGCTAAATGTGATAAAATATCTTATCAGAGGGGAAATGTGACCATAAAATACAGCTGATTTGGAAGGTAAGCAGAGATTGTTTTTCTTGGTTACAAGGATTAGAGCAATTACCTAGCAAAAAGTCAAAGCATTTACAAGGAACCGTGCAATAACATTTTCAGAAGGACTATAAAAGAAACATCCATAAAAGAAAAAGCAGACTTTGACAGATGGCGTTCTCTTGTTTACTGTCACTCAAGAAAATTATACTGTAGTTTTCTTGACCATATCGCAATTCTGTCTTCAGTATGCCACTGCATGATTATGCTCGTAAAATGCCCAGAATTAAAGATCTATGCCTTGTTAAATGGGTTTCACACAGGTGAAAGAAGCATAACTTAGAGAGCACTTACAAGAAACTCCTTTTGATCCATCGCATCCATGTTGACCTCTGCCTTTGGCCAAGTCTATGTAAACATAATCAACGATCATCTACAAGCCTTCAAGGCTTCCTTCGCCCACAAATACGCAGTTTTTTTATATAAAATAAGCTTCCTCCCTGCATTATTTCCTAGCTGCCAACCCATAGGTTACAGAAGCATTCAGACGCGTTTTACAAAGCGGTTGTCTTCCTTAACGCTTGCACTCATCCCAGTTGAAAATGTATGAGACAATTATTTAAACAACCGCCGATTTCCACCAGGGATGCGGCAGCATTAAAGATAAACAATGTAAGTTTTTGAGCAGCAAATATAGCTCTCAGTTCTAGTATCTTACTGAAGGAGTATACCTTACAGTTGTTGTTTGAAAAAATGGCTCATCAACCAACTAACTGAAGATGAAAACTTAATTAACTGAGTCTTCAGACGCATGGGTCGTGGTCAGGTTTTAAAAGTGCAACCTTAAAAATTTGATGGTGCGAATGTTCCTAGATAATTTTAACTCTTAGTTGCAGTCTAGTTAAGCGGAGCCTAAAGAACTAAAAAATTTAAAAATTCAGATATTTAACTTTAGAAACTTAAGAGATTGCTACTGAGTTTAACATATTACCGTGATAATTTAATACTTTGTAGTCTTATTTAGATTTCCTAATATAAGAATTTAAAAAAAATAAAGTAATAAATTTTTAATATTTAGGTTTCTGCTTATATATATATTTTAATTTAAGAAACAGTGTTCCTAATGATCATTTATACGGCAGCAAATTATTTCTGCATTTAATAACATTCTGTGACATTTTAACAAAGGTTAATACACCTTAAGTGTAACATTTTTTAAAAATTTTCACAGGTTAAAGCACAGCCCAAATAAAAAAATTCATTTTCTCATAGCGAGGAAATAATTTAGGAAGACTAGGAAATTTTCAAAAAAATAAGTTTTGTAATTTTTGGGGCTTCTCCAGAATTAATTGCATAGTCTGCTAGGAATTTCTACACATATATTTTTAGCTGTTGCATAAATATTCAATGACTGAGGAACCTTCATGCCACAGGTATTTGTTTAAACACCTGTGGGCTTTGCGAAGCCTTCGTACACATTTTTCTGTCAATAAAGTTGATTAGCAAATCTTTAGCTTAATGCTTTCATAATGAAGATAGTCAGCACCTTAATATGTATTTTCCACGTTTAAAAAACAGTCTGGGCAAGTTTAATAGTTCTGAGGCAGAAAATATTTTCCATCATAGAGGGAAGAAAAGGCGAATGCTTTAATCACTTTTTCACACAACTGTAACTGCGTTATCCAGCATTAGAGGTTAAGGTATATAAATAACAGGTCTTCCATCTTTCTTAAGTTTTAACATAATTAAAACTGTAGTTGAGATGTACAAACAAAATAAATCGGAGTAAATATTTTTTCCAACGAAGTACACTGTGCTATGATAACTCAACTCTGAAAATCTTGAAATTTAACATGTAAACAATGTTATTTCTCTTACCCGAACAGGCAGATGTTAGAAAATAAATGAACAATCAATAAATGCGCACTGCCTAAAGAGTATTTCTCAACCATTTTGTCAGTTTGGACTGTTTATGTGGTAGTTTTACGTTAGCAAGTGAGAATGCCTTGAAGACTTAAGTGAACGACGGTGCAAGCAACTAAGTTAATCACTGCCTTCAAGGATGTCGCCTGATAACAGCGATGAGTCACTCGGAACAAATGTAAGACTGATGGTGCACTCAGGTGAAGTTTTTATTAACATTTTATAAGGTATTTTCTCCCTCCTGCCTTCGTGGTGTTACGGTAGCACACTCGGCGCGTATTCGAGAGGTCCAGGTTCGAGTCTCGGCGAGGACATTGCTCATTTCTTACGTATTCCTGCTTCAAAATAACCTCATGACTGAACAGTGGCGCCCGTACTAAAAAACGGTCGTGAACAATAATTTGTCACCACCAACATTTGGCGACAGAGTTCCCCTAATCCCCAGTTCCCCTTTAAAAAAAGAGAGAATATATAAGGTATTTTCTCTCTCCTCACAATATGCCTTATGAAGTAGCAGTAGCACACTCGGCACGTATTCGAGAGGTCCAGGTTCGAGTCTCGGCGAGGACATTGCTCATTTCTTACGTATTCCTGCTTCAAAATAACCTCATGACTGAACAGTGGCGCCCGTACTAAAAAACGGTCGTGAACAATAATTTGTCACCACCAACATTTGGCGACAGAGTTCCCCTAATCTCCAGTTCCCCTTTAAAAAAAGAGAGAATATATAAGGTATTTTCTCTCTCCTCACAATATGCCTTATGAAGTAGCAGTAGCACACTCGGCACGTATTCGAGAGGTCCAGGTTCGAGTTCTGGCGAAGATACTGCACATTTTTCACGTTTCCTGTTTCAAGAAAAACCCTAATGCCTCTACAAGTTCCAAAATGGATTAATAACAGAAACCCAATGTAGGCCGAGGTTGACGCTTCGTTGGAACATCGTTATGTGCTATTTCGAATAACTCATTAACATCTAGAAATATATCTCAACGTTTTATTCTTGAAAAACGAATAAAGCTGTAAACAAATTACATATTTCAATTTATCCGATTTCAAATCTTGTTTAACCATTAATCCTACAGTTAGAACAATATATTTATTTGCTCATTGCTAAGTTCAAAGAAAGTGAAATCGACTTCATTGAGAAATATAAAACTCTTACTGTTTTTACGAAGACTTTGTTTTCCACCTATATTTCCGACTAGAAAACACTCATTTCTTTAAAATTTCAAAATAAAAATTCCGCTATAATTATATCGCTGTAATTAATTATATCATCGCTATAATATATTATATCGCTATAATTAATTATATCGGAAAAAGGAAATTATATCGGAAACCATGTTTCGTTATTTTCATGTACTAAAAGGTAAATGGCTTATTATGATCTTTTATTTTAAACGACAAATTATGTATGGTCGATAAAATTTGTGAATATTTTTTTAATTAAATTTTTATTTTAAAAGCATTTTCACCTCCGAGATGATTTCTAACCCAGACGTAAACGCCCCCTGGAATTTGAAAGATATCTTAGCGCAGAGAATCATAATATCTGCCATACCGCAGCCTAGGCTCGGGATGGCAGACTACAGCAGACAGTTTTAGAGACAACTGCGGATTTAAAGCAAAAAGTATCGCACTTCATCATTCGTGTAAAATATAGCTGTTAAATGCAAAGTAGTTGTACGCAATCTTAATGAATTCAACACATTAAGCTTACACAATGTTACGTTCAACACATTAATACATTCCGCGCTGAGTCGGTCCCTCAGGACCGACATCCAAGTTTCTGTTTGGACGCAGTAGTCCGTAGGGACTGACATTGTAATTTTCGTCTAGTTAGTATTAGTCCCTGAGACCGAAAGTGAAAAACTTAAACCTGATAATTCATATGAAGAAAAAAAGTAAGTTTACAGTCTTTAATCTAGCTTACTGAAATGTTCTAAACACAGACGAAAATTGGCTTCATGCATACTACAAAACGTTCTCGATTTTTCCGATTTCATTTCTGGCTATTTTACATTTGAACAGTTTTACTCTTCCATTGTAGCATTCACAAGCAGTATCTATTATTTATACCCAATATATTCAAACAGCTGCTGAATGGGAAACATATCAACATTGGTTCCGAGCCAAACGTGTTTAAAATCCTCATATTCTTCAAACTGTTACTACTAGCAAATTACACACCATCCTAATCAACATTAGTACTTTACCTAGGAATCTTAAATTTTCATAAAACATTATATAATAAATAATTTTGATAAAACATTGTATAATAATTTTGATAAACATTATATAATGAGTATCAGCCCTTGATACTGCCATCTGGTTATTTCAAATTTAAGCTTGCTTCGAAGTTTTCCAATAATAAATTAATAGGGAAAATATTCATTAGCTATTATTTTACACTACATATCTTGAAGCTCGAGGAACGCTGTAGTTGATTTTTGATGTGAAGAAATACGAGTTTTTCATCTGAACACTTTCTGAGCTTCCGAATGAGAACTGATTTGTTTACGCTACAGTTTTCCATTTACTTTATTGTATAGGGTGCTGCAAAACTTAGGAACAATGCAATTTTTTATGTTTAGGACCCAAAAATTAAATAAACCAGGATTAGCTACTTGCTTAAATGTTGAATTTCAGTAGGAAGCTGGTGCAAATCCAGTTTTCTAAGAAGGTTATTTAGCCTTCCGAGATTTGCTAAGGGTGAGCACGATCATTACACATGCTAATAAAATTCATTTCATATTGCAAATCAAATGGCCATAATGTAAACATTTAGGTGGTGTTGAGGAAAATAAATAATAAATGGAAATTTGTAAGAAAGGCGAAGTGTCAGAAATGTATTCAATAAATTTGGTTTTCACCTAGAATAGTATCGTGGGTTGGAAGTTTTTCAGAATGACCAGTACAGCTGTTTAAAGGATTGGGGATAGTCGTCCACTAAAACAAAATGCCTAATGGTTGTTAAATTATGCGCTTTAGTGCACTTTTTAAATTTTTTATATTTTTATTTATTTATTTATTGCGATCTCCTGCAGTTAGCTTAAGAAACAAAGTAAATTTCCAATATAATCTTCAAGCAAATAAATTTTATGATACGAAATAAATTTATTACGGCATTTGTAAGAATGATAATATTTTTCTTAAAGTGCGGAAAATTCCTGATTTGTAATGCAAGAGCAGTTGAATGTCGATGTAATGCACTACGTGAGTAACCTAAGCAAGCCGCCAATATTTCCAGATATGTTAGTTCACTACTAAACGAAAGAACAAAATTCTACAGAACTGACAGTTTTTCCTCCCAGACTCAACTTACAGAATATAAATTACGGCTGCTTAGCGTTTTTCTTCGCGTAACACGGAAACGAACATATCACAGAAACGGGTGTTCAGGACACATGCCTTTCAAAAGATCTCCACATTAGATTCTCATACAATAGGTATAAAACCGATAAAGCAGATTATAAATTAATCACTTCCAACTCGCCAAGGTTTTAATCTAATGATCTTTTGTTTTAATTCTGGAGTGCTTCCATCTCAAAAGCTTTCTAAATTACTGTCGTACAACTGATGTAGTATTTAAACCATTAAATTTAAGACAGTATTTAAACTATTAAATTTAAGACCAATGAAAGTAACCTTTCGAAGAAGTGGATTTGGTAGTATTTTCTGAAGAGCAGTAGAAATAACGAATGTTAAATTTTTGTTTATTTTTCAAGTTAATGAAGCCTTTAAAAAATAGGCCGAATTTTAAGATTTCTGTTGATTTTTACTCAGTAATATTTTTTATTACGTCCAGAAGAAAAACTTCAAAATTTAGTCTAAAATAATTTGTTACAAGCGGTATTAGAAAATGTAAAGCTATTTAGAAAAAGTAATGCTTTGTTTTCGGAACTTTCCGAAAGGGTAATTTTTGTTGAAATTTTATTAGTCATAGACATTATGCGATTCAATTTCGCGACACCGCTATGTCGCGAAATTGAATTAAATTGAATTGAATTCGCTAAAATTATATACTTCACCATCATAATGGTGAAGTATATAATTTTAAACAACAGAACTTTAAATCCAAATTTTGCGTTATTCATTAGATGGAAAAATTATGGAAAAATGGGATTACTGTAAAAATTTATCAAAAAAAAAAGCTCAAAAATGCTTTTCTTTTTGGAGTCTCGTAACGATAAATTATGTAGTTATAATAATATAATGATCCAAAGTTGCATATTAATTAGTATCTGTACATTCTTTAAAGCTCTCAAAATTTAAATTTCTCAAAAGAGAGCACTGGTATGTAACCATAAGTCTATAGCTTAAATTACGTAAGGTAAAAGACAACTAATTCCTGCATCGCTTAAAAAAAGTAGATAAAAAAATTGCAGCAGAATGTATGCTAAAAACTTTTAAGAACCGACTTTACCGTTTCGATTCTATTCTAAAAACTCCTCTAGCCCCTAACGTTTAATCTCAGCTTCGACTATCTCAACGTTTCCTTGCAATGTTTTTACAGGCAAGGGCGAGTTTCAAAACTTTCCTCAAGTTTGCTGTTATTGCTACCAACAATTTTCTCATCAACAAATGACCACGCAATTGCCTGAAAAGATTCCCCTTCTCAAACGGCTAAAAATACGAACCTTGCTTACGCAACTGCTTACATTCCTGAAAAAAAAAAAAGCAAGCTTAGCATCTTCGCTGAGTCAACTTCTGCGAAAGTTTTGTAATTGTTTAAACAGAGGTTGACTCGCAGCTTCTTGAAGGATTTCTCACTGAAGTAATATCTTCGAAGGTTAACTTTAGTAACTATTACTCGCCAGGGTGCAAAATGAAACAGTAGTGGGCGGAAATATTTACTACATCAACTTGCGGTTGGACAATGAAGCAGCCAAAATAGCAACTGACTTAAGAAATTATTTTTTTTAAATTAAATTTCCGATAATTACCATGAGTAAGGGGCTGTCGTCTTTTCAGTGAGAGAAAATGCGCATTTACGCTATCCGAATTCTTTGGACTTCAGCTGTCTTTCTTCCCTAGTTATAAGATGAAATTTTCCCATATTTAACAACGAAATTAATTTTAATGCTGATACAATGAATATTTGATAAATATTGTACTCATATCAGTCTCTTGAATTTTATTATTCAAAAATGAGTTATTTTTTGTATTTTGCGAATACGAAATATATGTAAAAAATTTGAATTCAAAACTAAAAAATATCTATACACGAAAATTGTTAGATGACTGTAGAAATTACAAAAATTACAAGTAGATTATTGCAATAATCATGCAATTTATATAAATAAATGAACAAAATTAGAGTTGAATAAGCAAGGTGGAGAGTCGGGAACAAGTGCATTTAATGTAGTACATAAAAATTTTTGATAGTCACAAGATAGCCAGTCAGTCATAAATGAGTACACTTTTCATCTAGAAATATCATGAAATACAATTTAGAATATCTTATATCTGTTTTACCATACAGTAAATGCGTTTCTGAAGAACTGTTAAAAGAAGAGCTTTTTTAAGGATTGCTCATATCTTTAAATTGAGTCACATGCGAGAATCTTGCTGAACTTAACTGCACAAAGTATTTTTAATTTGAGCAAGTAAATTTATGAGCTTACTCTGATTAAGCAGACCTGAGGAGAGCTAATCTGAAATATCAAATTGATCAAAATCTCATTTATACATACAAATAGTGATAATACTTTTCTGAAAGATATTCAGCTGTAATTCCTCAGTTGGTCGTTCTGTTTATTTGATAATGTCGGCCAAATTTGTTCCTTGCATTGACGTTAAAAAGTACTTATTATTATGTAATGAGAGAACTCAATTTTTAATAGCGTTTGGCGCTTATATACCTAAAACTCGAGTCCTCTAGAATTAATGCTGAAACTTCGTTCTTCTCCGAATGCTTGATGATGTGAATGTTAAATTTTTTCTCTTTCAAACGTCAGCACTCACAACCTCTGAACAACTACGTTGTTAAGTCTCTATACCTATAACTGCTTGGAACTTGAGTTGCCAAGTTTCCTTTTTATCGTCTTAGAATTACTTACGCTATTATGTTTCGGGTCTGGAATCCTGCTGTAAAGACGCAGTGATTAAAAAAAATTTCAGCCGGATTAATTTCAGTTTATTTTGTGGAGCATTTTACAGTCTGGATTCGCTTATTGTAGAGATCGTTTTGATCGCTTATATTGCTGAAAAGAATTTGCATGGTTTGAGGTAGAAGCACATCCACATGAAAATAGAAACTCTAATGCTGAGGTGAGACCATTTTCAATACAGATCATTTTACCGAAAGTTCGCAAATGTGAGGCACTCAGACAGATTCTGATGTTTGCAACATCTGTATGTTTACCGTATTTGGTTTAAATTTCTATATACGAAGCTCAAAATTTATTTTAAAAACTCATATCCTGAACAATTTTGCAGAAGAAAATCTAACTTTTGACAAATTTGCTATTTTCAATTTTATAAGAAATTTTTTGACGTTGATTTGGGAAAGAAAAGAACTTACCGTATGTTGTGAGCAAGAGCAAATAATGTACATTTTTGATAAGTCGCAAAATGGAAGACCAATATCCAGTTCTTGAATTACAGTTTACAATAGCTGCCTGAGCTCGGCTGGGTGGAAATGGAGGCTTTTCTTTAAATACTAGAATGAAAGAATGTTTCAAATAATGAAAAATTTGCAGTAGCATCGATCGAAGAAGTGCTAATATTTTCTTAAGCTTTTTAGACATGATTGCTTTAGAATGTAGATGATATTTGGGCCTATAATTGACATCAGCAGTTTGAAAGTATTAAGCAAATCTAGATCTGCATTAAATATGAATAACAACAAAGGCAAATTTTACCTTAAATTTATGATATCATTGACTTTAAAATAATAATACATATTGTAAATCAAAAATAAAGTCATTTTTGATACCACCTAAGAGCACGTTTAAGCGGAAAACAAAAAATACTGTTACATTGCATTGTAGTGAATGAAAACTGCATAAAAATTTATATGCCGTGTCCACAAAACTATTATCCGGTCTCTATTTCTGCAACCGACGGTTACAGACTTACTTCCAATTACAAATTTTTTTAATTATGCAACTATTATTTTAACGTGTTTTAATTTTAAAAATCGTATAAAAATTACGAAACCTAACTTTTTAAGGTCCCCCTATCCCTACACTTAATACCTACAAAATTTTTAAACCTCTTAAAAAGTACAAAAGATTACTTCCGTACCACCAAAATTGACAAGGCTATTTTATTTTTAAAGTTAAACATTATATTCAGGGGTCATAAAGAAATTGATGAATGAAATATTACCATTTGTACGTAACTAAAAATAAAATATCAGTTTAAAAAAAAGGCTTTCTGATTCAGATAGATTAAGCGACGAGTATTTCTATGCGAATTATCGTGAATTAGTTTCCCCCCCCCCAAAACGAAGTTATTACTCACATAATCTTATGCAATAAGTGGTCTAGAAAATACTGGCAGGCTCCAATATTGGCATATAGCCATCTCGTAAAGTCATATGCATAAATTAAGAATGTTTCTAGTTTAATGAATTTTTGCATGGATTATGAGTCTAAAGAAATACATCATCAGAATATTAATGAAATTTTTAGAGTTTGAAAACTTATAAATTACTTATGAGAAAAGCTTTTCTGTATACCATTTGTAACAAAATTATAAATTAGAATGTTACACACTCGTAAATCACAAAATATGAATTAATGTTATTTAAGGGGAAATATGAACCTCAAATTATTATAATTTATGTATTAACGACCTCAAGGCAAGTTGAAAATGGCGTAAATAATCCTAAATTTCAGAATTAAAATTTTCAGTCAGTTTTTGCTGTACATTAGTCAAACTTCTTGTACTTTACTTTTTTCTAATGAAAATAACATTTTCCTAAACATGAGTCTAGAGATCGCGGAGCCGTACAAATAGATAGGTTTCATAATTTTAAAACAAAACTGATTTTTCCGAGTTTAAAACTGTGAAAACATGAATATTTGCCAATTGCAAATTCAGACACTAATTCAAACATTGTAAATTCAAACATTTCTGTAACTGAAAGTATGTATCTACAAGCAACAGTTGGAAAATAGAGACAACGTAAAGATTTTTGTGAACATAGGGGACATTTTAGATGATAATTACATGCAATTTCTGCGATAACAAACTTGACTTTTTTTTACAACAGAAAAAAATCTGCCTCAGGTTTTTCTGCAGGTACTTAAGTTATTAAAAGTATTTCCAAAACGCATAAAGACTTTGCTGCAGGATTCAAAAATTCGTACTTGATCTTAGTACAAGGCAGCTATTTTTTATAACGATGCAAATAAAGCTCTATTTTTTAAATCCTGATTTGTTAAACAGTTTTAAGTGGTAGATATATCAGTGCCATGAACGATTGGTATCTTCCTTAAATTAGAAGTGTGTATGTTTAAGTATTGGTATACTGAGGAATGAATTTGAATTTCGAGAAATTTCGGCTTCCTCGAGCTTCTAGAGTCCTACTCTGTAAGTTGCATGTATAAATATCATAAAACTAAAAAATGCTAGGGTGTCAGTATAACACTAATTAGTTTAACAAAATTTGACTAAAAGCTAATATTCTAAATTCAATTTGAGCGCAGAACAGAACAGAATATTAATATTTAAAATAAATTCATTTAGATTTCAATTCATTAGGATATTTTTGTGGTAACAACTGCGAAGTACACTTGATAAAGATACCTTACTTACGGAAAACAATAGCCACGAAGAGGACGGTAGTTATGCCTGCTACAGAGTAAAACAGAATACTCAGACCTTTCGTAACATCATCTTTGTTTGGCGAATTGGGAACAATTAGAGGTGGAAGAACAAATCCTAAGGCAATACCTAGCTGAAAAGAAGTGCACAGAAAATTAAAATTGATTTAAAATTGTTTAGGAAACGACTAAAGATTTAATTTATTTAAGTCTATTCTGGCTGGAGAGGCAAATGTTATTAAAATTCAGAAACTGGTTTTTAAACACACTGCACTCAAAAATCAGCCAACGCGAAATCAAATTATTTGAAATGTCGACTAAATAGAAACGAAAAAGGCTGCCATTTTGAGTCATCGTAAAGGAGATGACTCTCAGTTTATCTAAATACGTCAAAGCAAAAGAGAGGGTTATCTGCGTTATGGGAGGAATTCCTTATTGTCTGTTACTTTAAAATAGGCAATTCATAGTCATTCTCCCCGCCCCCCCGCCGGGTTATCTCGAAACCGGTGTCCGCCAAAAACGTCGCGGAGAAAACAACGCGAGTCGAAAACGTCGCGAAACAAAACATCTTGGGAGAAAATAAAGCAAAGGGAAAATATCGCAGTTCTAAAACATCGTGGTACAAAATATCGGCCGGAAATAAAGCGGTTCAAACACTTCGCAGTTTAAAAACATCGTCGTCGAAAATGTCGCTGTAAAAAATAAAGTACCTACAAATCATCACATATCGGTAACATCGCAGACATACGTTTTTCAGGCTTTAATAATTGTAAAAGCATACTCGCATAACGATTTGTGAACGCAAGATGGGAAAGAAGGATAATTTTTACTTTCATAATTTGTTATTAACTAATACATATTTGTTGAAAATGTAAAATGAAAACCTAAACATAGAAGATTAATGCCACTTATAGCACTTAATTTTAAACTGACATAGTTAACTAACAAAGGTTATTAATAAATTATTTTTTATAAACTTTTACTGACAAATTTTCATGAAAAGTATAATCTAAAAAAGAATAGAAAAAGGACGAAAAAGTAGCTTTATCTATAAAAAAATTGCTAAGTTAATTATGAGATTATTTTCTTCACTTTTGTTAATCTGATACTCTTATAGTGAAAATTATTTCTTGTTTTGTTTAAATTTCTCGTTCTATTTTTTTTTAAATTTATTAGTTAATAAAAAATATGAAAGTAGAAATTATCCTTCTTTACATCTTGCACTTACAAATTATTATGCGAATATCCATTTACAATTATTAAAACCTGAAAAACGCATTGTCTGCGATGCTATCGGCATGCGATGATTTTTAAATACTTTATTTTTTACCACGATATTTTTGACGACGGTGTTTTTAAACTCGAAGTTTTTGAACCGCTTTATTTTCGACGACGATATTTTGTACCACGACGTTTTAGAACTGCGATTTTTTCTCTTTGCTTTATTTTCTCCCACGGTGTTTTCTATCACGACGTTTTCGCCTTGCGTTGTTTTCTCCGCGACGTTTTCGTCCGCGATGTTTTTGGCTGTAACCCTCAAAACCATGTCAGCGACAGCTTCAGCAGATGGTCGTGTCCCCTAATTGCTACACTTCATTTCTCTTTAGCATGTTTCATTTCGTAGAAAGTATGCAAATGAAGGCTGACATGAACAGCGGTCTCAGATTAGGGGAAGAAAACATGTACTGTGCGGTGATGACGACACGTGTTACCGTGGCGAATAAAGGAGGAAAGGCTTGAAGTGTTAATTTTAAAGTAATAGACTACAGTGGGGGATTTTCTAAGGAAAATTGACCCTCAGTTACGTTACACATTAAGAAAAACACAAAAATATCAGTCAGTCATGTTTACCAAGATTCGAACTTCACTCAAAATACTGGATTTTAGCGTTCTTAGCCACTTGCCTATAGAGGATATTGCCTATCAGTTAATGCAAGAAAGAAAAATATACAGTGGTTAATGAGAAATTCTGTAATAAGAAAAAGTAATTGCACAGAAGAATTTTTTAATTCTAGCTCATACGAGGTGTGTAAATAAAGTAACCAACCTGGGAGCGTAGCGTTCGATTTGGCAACACTGTTGACTTCCCATTTGGAAGAAAGGGTGAGAGGATATTCGGTGCACAACCAGTATATGGCTGAGCTATGCAGAGTCGCGTAGCTGTCTGCAGGTTTTTTTTAACTGTATCTCTCTAGTGCGTTCTGAAAATGAGTCTTTTCAATTTCGAACAACGCTGTGCTATCACATACTGCTTTCAATTTGAACCCAATATGACAGAAATTTTTGTGAAGTACAGCCTGGCGGAGCCACTCAAGTGTTCGCAAATTTGCAAAAGTCGGAATTCTTGAATGTAGCGTACAACAGCTTTTTAGCTCTACCGGTAGAGAACTCGATTCCTATGACACGGGATTATATTCTGTTCCCAAGGCCTAGCGACCCCTCGCATCGCACTTCTGATTCGACCTATAGATGTTGCCACTAGTAAACTTTCACTAAAATACTGAAAGCGTCGCACCACTACGAGCCATAAACCACTATGGTCCTCATGACAGTAACAAAACCTTCAGACCTATTTAGACAATGTTTTGTCAAACGCTCAGGTTTTTAAGGTGGTTTAAGACATTTTCAGAAGGAAAGAAATCGACTGAAGACGAAACTCGGGGGAGGGGGGTAAGAAGTGGAACAGCAAGAACCTAAAGAGAATCTTTCCAGAATCCAGGATCTTATGCTTTTTTAATCTTCGCATTATTCAGAATGATCAAGAAGATACGACCTGATGTACACCACCATTCATCAGATTTTGACAAAGAACTAGGAATGAGAAAAATCTGTTGAAAAATTATTCTGAAAAAATCTTTCGTGGAAACGAAAGAGCAAAGCAGAATTAAAACGATATTCATTTTCTAGTACGTGCTAAAAAGTTTCTGGTGTTTCGGTGGTTTTACCCACGTGTAACGTGTGTACGGGCTACTTTCCCCTTAGAAAGTCCTCCACGGAAAGCATCCCTTCCCTTAAGCAGATAGCCCTTGAGGTTTTGCTGTAATTAAATATACCATACCGTGCTTGTGAGACCATGCATCAACGGGGTGCTGAATCACCACAATGCGCCAAGTTACGCTGCACTTTGATTTATGAGTTTTCGGCAAGTAAAAATATCCCTGTGGTTGAAAACCCACCTCAAAAGAAAGTCATTTTGGGACACTAGAAAACACTAAAAGGCCGTAACTAACTAGCTGAAAATAATTGCAGTATTTGAGCCCCAGTATTTTTATGAAGAGTAGAAAAATCATCTTCAATGCTGTGTGACTTCCTAAGGTGATTATTTTGCAGGAGACAATGTGAAATCATAATTTTAATGGAATAAACAATCATCAAAATCCAATCATTACTTTATATACACACCTCGCATGTCTAAAAAGGGCTTTGCAATTTTAGGATTATGTTACTGCTCTCTTGTATGTAATATGAGAGTCACTGAAAAAGGAACTGACAGCTCGTCTGTAATATAATCCCCCTACTATTTACCATTTATAATTGAACTTTCTTTAGATAGCCTTACCTGCCAGCGATCCAGGCTGAAATATTGCTGAATGTCAGTTATCTATCAATCAATTCCAAGAAAGAGTATGTTCATTACATATTTTTCTTCTTAATTCTCGAGTTGAACATACAAACTACTCTAAGAAAATCACTTCACATGTATAACTATGCTTTAATCATGGCAGCTTAAATCAAATTTAATTTCAGTTAGTTCTTTGAAAACTATCTCATATAACAAATTTCTCTTTCTGCAACTTTATAAATCAAGTAGTTTTAAGTAACTACGCGATAAGAAATGCTGATTTAAGAACACTTTAGACCAAGGCGACACGTACGACGCAAAATTATCCACTAGCAGTCACGTTTCTGAGTGCGCAACTCGAACCTTACGTAATTTAGCGAGATAAAAAATATAATCAATTAATAATTTCAATGTAAGGCTAAAAGCTGTCCACCTCTCCCCAACGTGACATGCAAGATTATAAAAACTAAAGCAAGGTAAAAAAATGTGGACGAAACTGTAGACAAAAAGAGATAGACGAATTTATAACCATGAAAACATGTATTCATTCAGATTACACTTCAGAAATAAAGCCACGGCTTCTTCAGCCTCAATTTGGTCATGCGTATTATAGTTTTTATTTGTTCACTTCTTACACTCTCAGAGCTAAAAAATCATTAAGCAGAGTATGTATGTATATATATATATGTTTAGAATAAAATTAAAAAAATTGTTTCTTTTTAAACCCTTATTTAAAAATAAGAAAGGAACAATGGTGTAAAAACCAGCCTCCTTTCAGGTAAGGTTTCGTTCCAGACTGTGTGTATCTAAAATCACCTTATCTGAAAGAAGACTTCCTTTCAGTTAAGGTTTCAGGTAAGGATTACGAGAAAATCAGTAATATATGTGGCCTTCCCGTTTTTCAATAACCTCTGGTACACGCTGGGGTATTAAGTGAAGGAGGCTTTAGATGTGTTGTTGGGAATGTGTCCCCACACGTAGCTAAAGTTCATGTGGCGTACCCGCGGGTGGGGCATGCCGGGATAGGCGTTCTCCAATCATTGTTTAGAGATGTTGGGTAGGAGTTATATCTGGAGAGCAGGCAGGCCAGAGTAACAGTGTAACATGGTGGGCTAAGAAGAAAGCTTGAACATTTCGTGCAAAGTGCAGTCGCGCAGAGTCCTATTAAAGTGTGGCTACGAGCAAGCTCTGAAGATAAGGTAGCAGCATAGACTGCAGACCTCAGAGATATAGCTTTGGTTGATAAGAGTATCGATAATGCGTATTAGGGGTACGCAAATGGAATTCAGTACCACACCACACCATAACACCTGTATGACGATGACAAGACCTGTATGATGAGGCATAGCACAACAGTCGAGCAGCCTCTTTCCACGCTGTCTACAAACTCTAATCCCACCATCGTAGTATTGCAGACATAAGCGTGATTCGTCCAAAAACACCATGTCATACCGTTCGGATGTCCAGCTCCGCCATTCATTGTTACCACTGGAAAGGCAACCGCCCGTGGTTTAAGGCTAAAGAGGAGCAACGGACGCCAAACGGACAGTCCAACGTGCAGACACCGATTGTTGTGCTACAGATTGCATTCGTAGTGATATGGTTGCAGATGTGGCTCCTGGCCGATAATAATCGGCCTCATGGTAACGCAACACATCCAACACAGATTAAAATAAAAGTACAGTTAAAAACATCAAATCAAAATTCCCAGTATTTTTCTATTGCCATTTATAAAGTTCATCAAATCCTTTGCAAATCTCTTTCCTGTTACATAGTCAGATATCGAAGGCTGTCTTTGGGAGTTTGCCTTCGCTTGGTCAACACGGGGGGACGGTCTATTACGTATCAATGTTCTGTTTGTTATTGACGGCTTGCCGGCCGCCATTGACTTTTGTTCTACTTTTTTCCAGACTGTGTGCATCTAAAATTGTTCCCCTAGGTTGACCGAGGGGTTATGCCTCCTTGGATCGCCTCTAGAGGTTGGGGCATTATAATCGTGTAAGGGAATCTTATTGCATATTGTATTGCAATATACACATGATGCAAGTTTCATGTTGTTTGGATGCTTCCTTCATTGTGTTGCATTCTGGATGGCTAATTCAGCTTGAAACAACAAAAAAAATTAAAACTAAAGCTAAAACCATAAATTAAGATTAAATGCAAAAAAAGAAAATAAAAAATTAAAGTACGAATATAAGACTGATTCAGCTCTTTCGCAAGGTTTTTTTCCCCCAATGGCGGGCCCTCAGCCGACTTCGGCTTGGCCACTACTAAGGCCAGAAGTGGTGGCCACTTTATTATGGGGGCACCTAATCGGTGGGCCACCTTTGCCTCCTATGAAGGGACGAACAGTTACAACCATGCCTTCTTCCGGTATTCGATCCCGGGCCCTTTGGTATCGCAGTCGACTTCCCTAGCCACCATACCGTCTGCGTAACTTCTTTCTCGCACGTACCCGTGCCTAAATTTATCTAAAACGCCATTTTCCTGATACTATCTTCAGATGAGTTTGGGTCGTAATTTGTTAATGATTAATGTAATGAAATGCAAAGTCATAAGCAACCAATGACTGAAATACAATTGAGACATTAGAAAAATGGCCTTTAAGATTAATTTTTTACATTATGTGTATAAGCTTAAGTAATCAAACCATGTATATATAGGCAAATATTCAGAATTCACTTGATTATTCGATAGATTATATTTTGGGAGAAGTGTATTCTGAAAAATTTAAAAACTAGCTTCCATTTAAGCTACAGTTATAAGAAAATGGTTTAAAAAGAATATGCAATCAGCTTGTTTCATCTCACATAGAACTGAAAAGTTGTTCACCGTTTGAACGCTTTATTTGCTCTATCTATCGGGCTTCCCTAACTCAAACTAGGGTCACATTCAGATGTGTCAGAACTGGTATTTTTCATTTTCACCAACAAAAATCAAAGTAAAATCATAGTTTCAGAAGTATTTAGTCAACGAATCTTTGAAAACAGAACACACCAATTTTAAAATATCTAAAATGAGTAAACATTTAGAATGATATAGCGAATACAGGTATTTTGCCTTTTCATATATAGGAAAGGAAAAGCAGATTGCCAAATTCAATGTATATGAATAAAAATTATTTTGGAGTAGAAAAAACTTTAATTATCTTTTATTATTAATTTAACTAACCAAAGTCTTAAAAGTAGCCGTAATTTTTTAAAAAGATGTTAGTAAATTATCCTTTATTTTTATCTTCATTCGAAGACAGCTATTGAATAGAAAAGTTTGAAAGTTCATATACATCTGTAACAATGAATACTTTTGTTTAGCTTTTAGGAAGTTATACTTAGAAATATAGATGGTATTCAGTAGAAGTTTAGAAGTCATTTAGTTCCGGTGCAATCAGAAGTTATTATTTTAGCTGTTAGATATAAAGTCATGATTTTCGGATTTTAATTATCAATATGAAGTTTAAACTATTACGTTGTCTGTTTATAAAGAGAAAATAAGATTAGACGAGATTGATTTCGCACGGTAACATTAATTTATATATCGGCCAACCAAAAAAAAAAAGAAATTAAACTTGCTGCTGTTTATAGGCTAAGCAGTCTCGGATGAAAGTGTACGTTTCCAGATTCTATTAGAAATTTGAAACAACCTAAACTTTCATTTTTATCTTTTACGCTTTTGCATTTCAGTGGATATTGTGTATCCTCAATAACTGGTCAAACAGGATGAAAGTACTATGTCAGTCAGCAAAGCAAATTTCTTCGCAACGCAACGCAACGGCAACGGCAACGAGTTTAATTTCAGAAGTACTTTACTTACTTTATTCAGAGCTTTTGTAGAGGACTGTAAAATTTAAAATGACACTTATAAGCTCAAATCCTTTTGACTTATGCTTCTTTTAGTTACATTTATGGCATCTTTTTTGTAAATTTTGTTATACATTCGGTTATTCAGAGTGTCAGGGGATAATTTGAAAAAAACATTACATGATACATACTTATGGCTGAAGCTAGGATTTAATTTCGAGGGGGAGGCTATGATTTTTATCTAAAAGCAATGTTTTTGCAACTGTACTCTATTTATAAACTAAAACTTCAATTTCGGGAGGGAGGGCGTAGAATCTTCAGCTGCCCCATGCCTTCACCGTGAGCGTACTTATAAATTTTAGTCAGATCTTCTAATACTAACTTTACAGTTTTTCAAATTTTAAAGAGTTCTCACATTTTTCTCTACGAGTACTGGGAATGCTTTTAGACTTTTTGACTAAAAATGCCTTGTGCATAATTTCTACTGTAAGTGCTTCTACATAAATTGCAAAATAACTATTTTTGATTGCATCCTGAATATTCATTATCTTGCCAGGTACATTGAATAAAGACGCACCTTCGTCTATTCCTGTCATCATTAGTTTCTTATCCATTGTGATGATAAAAGAAATAAAAATAAAGAACAATGAATTGCATAGGTTTAAGTGAATACAATTCTTTGTTCGAAATAGTCACCCACTCCACGTTCCTGGTAGTACGTGTTGAATTCGCGGTGCTCCTCTCAGTAGTTTATTTTCGTCTTCGGCCAGAAAAGAAAATACTAGATTTTTATCCGTGGTAGTTCTTTAGACTAAAACACTGCGTCACATAGAATTATTTTTACAATCTTAAGTCAAGGAAAGGTTGAAATGAGAGGTTAAGTGCGTCTAAAAGTCTCTGAATCATACAGCTGTTCAAGAGTTGATTAAAATTTCTCGAAATCTTCCTGAAAACAGTTTTATTTAACACGAGTTAAGTACATGAAAAGAGTGATTTACCATCCCTCTGAAGACAAATTCTGCTATGTAAAAACTGATATCTCTTGCGAATTTTCTACTCATACATCCGTGATAGAGAATTTTATGTATGTCTATAAATTGCCAACAATGGTAATTATCAATTTTTAATAACCCGTGTTCTGAGGAGAAACAAATAAAGTATCTCCTCAGGAAGATCTACAAAAAAGAGCAGCTTATTATAAATTATAAATTCTTCAACTGCCTTTTCGTAACTAAACGATAATTACGTAACTTTCTCTCCTAAAAATCAGTCATTTTCCATAAAAAAAACTGGTAAACCATTACATAAATTCAGAATTCTGGTTTTTAGAATACTCTAAAAGAATAAGCGGCCGAGTCGTATGTCGCTGTATACTGCTAGTTCTGTTCGGGATTCGAATATCGGTGAAGGAGCTTCCTAAATGGGCGCTTTCGTGATTTATCCCATGTGCAACGGGTAAATGAGCCAGTTTCTGTTAGAAAGTTTTCCACGAAGTCGTCCCTCTCTTTGGGAAGATAACCCTCGAGGGTTTCGCCATAATTAAATAAACCAACCAAAAGAATAAATTATTTTATTCGAGTGGTAGTTATGATTCCACTTAAATTTTGTAATCAGTTATGCATGCTTATTATTATTATTTATAAAGTATTAATTCAATACACTTCGAAACTAAGCCTTTTTATAATAAAGAAATCTATACTGATTTATATAATACAGACTTTTCAATAACTGCCCCTGAAAGCGGTAGTAGAACAAGCAAAATACGAGATTCTTGACACGCGTTTCTAAAAAAATGCATTTAAAATTCTTAGTATTGCATTTTTATGAAAGTTCAATGATTTCACAATTTTAAGAATTATAGTTACTAAAACAATTTAAATTGCGAATTCAATCATATACTGAACTTTTTCCTAAAATTTATAATAAAGTTTTTGGAGAATTTGAAAGAAATTGACATCGGGGAAAAAATAAAAACTAAAGCCATTTCTTATGCAAAAACGGATACTAGAGCTTCAGCAAAATGCATTTAATTCATAAAACCTGATAATGCAAAGATTTAATTTATGGGAACAGAAATAAATCAATTTATGTAGGCAGAAAATTAATAAAAGTGAAACAAAAGGTAAATTCAAAAGAAAACTAACCTAGAAAAAAACTCTGAGAAATAAAATAACTTTTTTCTTTTTCGAGCTGACACGAAAGCTTGCAGTATCACAAGAAGAAACTCTTGCATACAGGTGGGTGTTAGTTATATTCACGTTAGAAATTACGATGCTACATGTCGAACTAAAACACAATCGTCCGTATGCAGTTGTTAAGGAGTCAGATACCTTTATAATTCCAAAATGTGCCAGTAAATATAACAGAATTTTAAGCCCAATATCTTCATAAATTAACTGATTTATGATCGTGAAATTTATTATTTTAATATCACTGATATTGTGTGCGCTCTTTTATTTTATGTTCAAGCTATTAAAAACTTACTAAAATAAAATTAGAATACCTTCTTCGCTGACACAAAATTGTAATAAGTACGATTTCAAATTTAACTAAAGTTTTAAATTCTCATAAGAGGCATCGTATATGATCATTTTACAGAGATAGTGTTTACGTACTTCATATTTCTTGAAGTTCTAATCAGCCAGTTTAAAGAAATCAAGCACGCAAGAAGAAAAATGTAATTTTTTATGAGATTTTGGTTGAAAAACAATTACATTAGAATCTTTACAAACATATTACTTTAATATTAAAAAATATATAGATAGATATAGTAAAAACTTTTCTTTCGAGGGAGCTATATATTTATATGCAATTGTGTACAGAAGCATTTTATATAAAGTTAAATGATGTAAAACGAGGAATTTGCTGAAATACTTAATTAAACAAATCATCTGCCCTTTAAATGGCAGAATTTCGGAACACTTTTTTTAACCATAACTTTATTTCTAGAGCTTATTTTTATATGCAGTTTATTTTAAAATATTCCTAAGAAGTTGCACTTTAATAACTTTGCTTTTATATTAAAGCATATAAAGTTTACCTTTTTAAAAATAATTTAATGTTCCGTGACCCATCAAACACAAAAAACAAAATTTTAAACTAGCTGTTTCAAAGAGATTCCATAAACTTGAACAGAGAATTATTGCAAACAAAAACTCAAACTGTTCTGTACCAGGTACGAAAAACAAAATATGGCATTAGATGCATCTTTTAGTTAAAGTAATGTCAATAGTATTAATAAAAATTTTCAGTGAATGCATTAAAAATTATATGCATTCAAAATTACATCATTTAGATAGCTTATTAAAACAAGCAGAAGGTAGCCGTCAAAAAGACATTGGTCAGTGCTTACCTAGATGTTGACAGTCACTAGCGGTCAGCAAATATGGTACAATTTACCAGCTTGAGGTAGTACAATAAATTCAGATAACATTTTAAGTTAGAATTAAAATTACTCTTGATGACCGTCCCTTCGTATCACTTAACAGTGTCATTTTAATTACATATAGGAGGTAATAGCATGAAACAGTTATTTGATACACTATTCCAGACGAGTAGCAGACAAACAAGGCGAAATATTAAGCAATTAACAGTAGATTTGTACTTTGAGCTGAAAACGCAGAAAAAGAAATTTTTCAGTAAACTGAGTCATTCCGTGATTTCTCCTCCTAGAAGGCCATTATCACACTGATAATCTAAGTTAATGAATTACGATTACATTCACTTAAATTAAATCACAAATTTTTCACATTGAAATTGGTATGTTTTATTAAAACAGCCATATGTTTTATGTATATCCGTAACGGTAAAAAGAAGTTAGCTCTACTAATTAAATAATTAATACGCAGCAAATGGATTCCTGAAGTAAAATGGATTAAGGGGTTTTTAAATAACAAAATTAGCATATTATCTTTCTTTTACATGTGTAAAGGAGAAGCAGTAAAGAAAAGGAATTTTCTCTTGTATTTTCAAGTAACAGCATCAGGTTTTCTTCAAAATTATATTTGATTTTATTATGATTTCAAATGTATATCAGGCTTTTATTACTATTTTTAGCTAACTTGAAAGAAATAGTTGTACAACAAAATAATTGACAATAATTGCAGGTGAACGAAATTTTAATAGAAACGTCCTACTTGAAAACACATTTATTAGGAATATAACTCTTGAGGAAAATAACTTGTGTGGAAATAACCGAGATATGGCAATTCTGTGAAATGGCTAATTACCGCAAAATAGATTTTACTCAAAACTAGATTTTCTTTTTATTCATCACAAATCAAGAACGTCACTGAAAGGAGAGTAATTTCGAGTACAGTAATTTATGTCTTAGGAAACTGATTAATCAATTAAAGCAAAGCCCACAAAGAGCTACCTCCATATGGGAAGGCATTTTACGTGGAAAACTTTCTAAGGAAGACTAGTTTGGAAATTTTAAATCAGCTTTGAAGAAGCTGACTTAATTAGTGAAGTAACACGGTCATCAATTAAAAAAATTTTCGTTTGAAATAAATCATCAGTAGTTTCTAATAAAGCAATGTTTAAAATTTTCAATTACTGTACCTACAAGCAACACATCTTATCAGTTTTCCTTAAAAATCTGCTAGTGCGCCCTGCAAATTACAGTATCTTATTCAGCGTGTTGAAGATTTAAATGATTAAAAACTAGTCTTCTAATTATTTACTTTAAAAACATAGTCTCATACACGCACGATTCTGATAAAATCAAAATAAGCTTTTATTTCAAAATTACATCCTATTCAAAACTAGATAAGATACTAAAGACCGATAACCTTGTTAACAAAATTGTAAATTATATCACACTTTCCAAATAAGATAAGATACTAGATTAGTATATATCAATAAAAATTTAAATAGATTTTATGGTTTTATTTTTTTAGCTAAAAATCAGTCTTTAAAACGAAGAAATTCCTTTCCGATTTTATTTAAATTGACTCTAGAAACTGACTTGTTTTTCGAATTTATGAGTTTCATATGAACTACAAAATAAAAATTCAATGAAAAATTTGGATTCCTTTATGAATTTATACCACTCTAAGCCTTCTCCACACTCGAATGTGTGACAAGAATACGAGGTAATTTTCCTTAGAAAGTCTTCCCGAAGGTATCCATCCCTTTAGGCAAATAGCCCTAGTGAGCTTCTCCATAATCAAACAATAGAATCAATTCTAAATAGTACAAGCTTAGTTATCCTACATTTAAATGTGATGGGTTCAAAAAATATGTCAATTGCCTGTCTAAATAAGGTCACAAACATGGGTTTTTGCTTTTATAAATATCTTTTGGCACTAATATACAGTTTCGACAAAAATTGACTCTTGGATAATCTTCGAACGTTTGGTATCATTTCTTTGCTCTTTCCTTCAAACTCAGCAATCTATCTAATAAGCAGCGGTTAATCAAGTGACATTTAACTTTCATTAATATTTTTTTAAATATTATGTGCGTAGTTTTCATAGAATTGATATTTTAATAATCTAAACATAGAATTTTTTTACGAGTTTTCAGAAAGACAGTGTCTATCTATAACCACAACTGTAATGATTGTGAATCTAATGTTAAACAACAACAAGAACTTAAAAGGCAGTAAAGGCACTTAAAAGAACTAGCCTAACTAACAAAAATTATAGTTTAGAGTTCATCTCATTTTCTAAAGAAGTTCCGATTAGGTCAATTTTTTCCTCTACTAATGAAACCAATTGCGCAGAAAGATAAGCATTATGCTCTACACTCAAATTTAATATTTTTGTTTAATTGATAGCTCAAACTGATAGCTTTTTTTTTAATTCTCAAACTGGAGAATTCAGTGCGTGATAAATGTGAAACATATCTAATTAACAGATATGCTAGAATTAATTCCAGGTAGATTTGAAATTTATTTATTTCCTCTTTATTGAGATATGTAATTATAGACAAATGATCGAAACCAACTATATAAATCTTTCTTTTTTCCTTTCTTTCGGAAGATAACTAAAACAAAATCATAATTTACAGTACTGTAGATTAATAATATTCTGCAAACTAAAGTTGTTCTGCAAGACTTTGAAGAAAATTTATTGTTCTAGACAAAGTAAATGCCCCGTATATATTCACAATTACATCATGCGAATTTAATTATCAATTTGAAAATAATTAATTAAGCCATAGGAAAAGAGATATTTTAGGCTGAGTGGAAGAATAAAGGAAACAAAAAGAACATTACTCACAAAAAGAACATTTGGAAGTCGGGTACTCTTAGAAAGTTGCATCATCAATTTATTCTGAACGTACTTCATACGCTTAACCATATAGTGGGGTAATTGCTTATTTTGATTTATTCTGTCATCAGTAGCATCCTGCCGATAAACTGTTGATTCTGGCCACTACTGTAAATATCATTTCAGAGAAGTTACGTACATGGAGATAACGACTATTCGTGTATCTTGGGTTTCAACAGCGAAAAATAGTACGCTTCGTGGTTAATGGCAGGATTTTGGAGTGAACGAGTAGTTTGCTGTTGTTTGACGAACCATTATTTCATTATTTACAAAGTAATAATGTTCATATTTGCTGTTGTGATAAATTTTAATTTCCACGAATATTCTGTGGTGAAGCGGAAAAGAATGCTCAATAAACTTCTGAATGTTTAAGAATCTGGTGTTTAGCACATTTCTCCTTTAACTGTTAGCTTTTAAGATTGGAAACAGATCGGACCTTAAAGCTGAAACACTGATTATATTACGTCATGTTTAAAGCAGTTTTGTTTTTCTTCTTTGACAGGAATTACAATAGA
This sequence comes from Stegodyphus mimosarum, assembly GCA_000611955.2. Taxonomy (NCBI): domain Eukaryota; kingdom Metazoa; phylum Arthropoda; class Arachnida; order Araneae; family Eresidae; genus Stegodyphus; species Stegodyphus mimosarum. Next base: position 618,213 of record KK118066.1, on the reverse strand, counting down.
ATTAAAAGCAACTTTCCTGTTCAAACGTCCAGGTAGGTTTTGAATTCAATCCGGTTTGTTTAGCACGTGCTTTCACTCCAGATGTGAATGAATCATGACAGTTGAGGAGAAAGGGAGAAAGGATGAATGCAAAGGAAAAACGGAGATAGACATTTTGTCACCTTTCGTGAAGCAACTGCCTACATAATCAGTAATAGGTAAAAAATATTAAAATGTTCGCATATTACTTGAAAGAAATTGTCTGTTGAGAGGACATAGCAAAATTTATTTTCTTAGTAGAATGAAAACACTTTTAATAATGATGTCTAGATAATTTCTGCAATTACATTCAAAATATTAACAAATAATTTATAAAAAACCGTTGAACGTTAGCCCTGAACTGCGTACTGAATCTTAATGCCGGCTATGGCGGTGTATGCCGATTATAACTACGAGAAATTTGATTAATTTGAAATTTAAGAAGATTGGCAAAAATACCTTGGCAAGTAATAAACAGATTTATGCTAATTTAATGGGAGTTCAAAAGAGATTTTGGTTAAACCAATGAAATAAAGCACCGACAAATACGTATCAGAAAAAATCAGCGACGAAACTGTACTTTAGTGATAAAGTTTACCAACCTATTAATTACTGTACTTTAAATATTTACCAAAATCTAAAAACTTACGTTTCTCGAAACGTATTTCACTTTAAAAAATATTAACTTCATATTCCTTTAAAATCTGATTATTTTCCGTTTTCAGAAACTTTGAAAATTGGATATAAATTGGATGGTTAATTAAGTACGACAAAGCACGCTAAGAGCACTCATTTTGGGGAAGGATACCTTAATGGAACGCTTCAAAAAGCGAGTTGGACTCTATTCTCGTAATACATAGGAAACTGTACTCCTTGGAATCAGTCTCGCCTAAATTTAACTTTGGAACGAAGAGAGAAATTTTGTTGAACTCAAACCCATTTTCACGGAACCCATTTAATATTAAATTACTACATATATGGAACTTAAAAAATGCCTAACAAAGTTTTCCCCATGTGTTGCGTGAATAAGAGCAATTATGAGCAGCATCAACTTTTATAAAAGCAGGTAATAATTTTACTTTGTTCTTATTTTTAGTTCAAGTTACGAAGAGTGCAGCTCGATTTTAACAGATATTTTTCAAAGCTAAATTGAAGTGACTGAGTAGAACAGTATATTCTGCTTTATGATTTCAGTTAAATTATTATTAACAGGGATATTCATGCCATATATGATGTCTGGACAATAAGCTTAAGCCAGTGTCAGCGGTAGTTCCAGAAATTCTAAGCAGAAAACTACTGCCTAGAAGACCAGCCTCTTCCTGGAAGACCTGTAAATGCTCCGACGAGGACGTCCTGCAGACTTTGGTGGAACAAAAGGACGTTTTAACTGTTGAGGAATTAGAGGATGAAGGAAAATATTTTAGATTAAAAAAAAAACACTTTATCTCAATTTTAAAAAATAAAAGTTGATAACATTAAGTAGTAATACCAATAGCTGATTACATTTCTACCTTTTATATCTTCCTTACCTGTGGCAAGTGGTTAAGACTACTAAATGCTGGTAGTTCCGACTTGGGTTTGAAAGCAAGCGAACAGGCTGGCTGCATGGTGTGTTTTCCCTATGTGTAGCGTTAATACGAGCCAGTTTCCTTACGAAGGCCTCCCTTCCTTTAGGCAAATAGCTCCTGTGTATTTTGCCATAATCAAATAACTTCATATACCTCTATATCGCAAATACTTTTAAATATATTTACTTTTACGTCAAGACATCTTTATACATCTTGTTTTATTAAAAAATATATGATTATGTATACATAAGCAGAATATTTTACGCACTAAAATACTGCTTAAGTTCTTATTAACAATTTCTATTGCTACTTGCGATTTTTCTTATAAAAATGTACATTTCACGAGAGTTCCAGCTTATAAAAGGAACTGCATGATTTACTTGACTCATTTTTCACTCGCATTCAATCATGTGGATCAATGCTTCAGATTGCCTTTAAAAAAAAAAAAAAAAAGGATGATTTGAGATAAATGTAGGAGATAAGCATAACACGAATTTGAAAAGTATATTTAGCTATTTTCTAGCAAATTCAATACTGCCTTGTAACTGATCGCTTATTTTCTAGTCTAAATACAAAGAAATTATCACCAAACTCTCCCGCATATTAATCAAAAACCCGTAGTCTTGCATTTTCGTTAAAAAGGGAACTGCATTTGCAAAACTTCGACTACTCTCATTTATTTTTTAAAAAAGTGGTCGCACTTACTTGATTCCCAAATACACCCACTGCACAAGCACGGGATACTTCTTCAGCGCTGAACCATACTCCAGCTAGCTGGGAAGGGATACCCAAGATAAACACCTGAGATACAGCAACGATAGTCTGACCCAACATAGTTACTGGGAAACGGTCTGGCGCCAAGCTGCCACATTTCACCCATGAACCTAAAAGGAAATTCAAACAAGTTAATAAAGCGCACATAAATGTTGTAGCAGAACTCCAAAAAATTTAAGCTACACTTATTTGTGCACGAAATATCGTGTTCAGTTTAGTAAAGTGGTTAGCAATAGACATGAAATGATCAGATTTTAATTGTTACACGTAAATGTCCAAGCATTTGATTATCTCTGATTAAATATAATTTAAACTGAGAGATTACTTTAGAACTTAAAAAAAAATTTCTTTAATTTTGTAAAAAAATAAGAACCTAATTCAGAATAAATCTTTAATCTAACATTAATTTTTGAAACACGAATCATAAAGAAAGTTCTTAGCATGATTTGAGAAACATCATTAAACTTATAAAAGTGTTGCATTTGTTTATCTAAAAACAGAATAAAGAAATTAGAATGAGATCATAGAACGAAACCAGTATCGATGAAAGAAATTGAGATATAAGTTTATCCAAGTCAAATTTTTTCTTCCAAATTGATAACAAAGCCCATCAGCGGCCGAGCGGTAAAGTCGTTGATCACTGAAAGTTCGGTCCGAGGTTCAGATCCCGCGAACGGGCTGGCTGCAGGGACGTTTGTGTGTTTTTTCCCATGTGTACCGTGTATACGAGCCAGTTTCCCTTAGAAAGTCCTCCACGAAGGCATCCCTCCCCTTAGGCAGATAGCCGTCGAGACTTTGCCGAACACTATGTACTGAAGTCGTATATGCATTTAGAAATTAAGATAAACATACTGAAAAGATGGGCCAAACTACAATAAAAGTGGAATAGGACGAGGAGAACATTTTCGCTATTTTAAATAGAAAATTCATTCTTTTGTGATTTCTATTAACTTTTTAGTCAGAGCGATAAATCCTACTAAAAAAGCTTCTATAACCATAAGTAGACTTACTGAATAAAATTCGTTTCTGAAAGACTTATGTACAATAACAGAGCAAATAAAGAAATTCATCAGATTGCAGAATAAAGACAGGTATTAGAACCTTCTAAGACTCATTTTTTTAAAAGCCTATTTATTGAAGTTTCTTTAATAAAATGAGGAAATGAAATTTAGTATTTTTGTCAGTGCTTGTAGGAAATGTAGCATATTTCTAGTTTTAACTATTAAATTCTTAACAACCGAAGACGTGAATTCATGATGATATGGGCTTTACTGCCACAAGGGGAATCCGAAAGCTTTGTTCATTAGTATCATGATCCATACTCTTTACTTATGGATTATGAAGATAAACCTTAAAAACTGCTCTTAAATTGGATTAGCAAAAAAGAGCCGAAACATCCGTAACATAATATAAAACTATGGCTACCCTATTAGTCTTAGAAGCAACTACACACCCACTTCAGTCCTCAGATAACAATTTCGTTGAAAATTTGCGGCCTAGACTCGAAACAGGTGTATAAAAATACAAAAATGGGGAGTAAAAAAGATCACTTAAAACAAGTCTTGCCAAAAGCATAAAATAAATATCTTCAAGTGCAAGTCGAAACTTAGTAGAATCGTTTTTTCGAAGCTTATGGCTTGGTAGAGTTGATGTCATAAACATGGCCTTACTGAAAACCTTTAGCCTTAAGCATTAAAAGATTTCGGTGTCCCAATATATTTTTAAGTCAGTCTTTTTCGTCATTCCTTCTCTATCTGGGTTTTGATTTAACTGCACCATGCATTCCATGGTAGACTGTGCAATGGGAAATTTCTTGGTGTCCCCATTCCTGAATACCTAAGGACCTTTCTGTGGTGCCCCCTTTCTTTGATGCCCTAAGCATGTGCTTATGTTGCTTACTTGTTAAACCAGGCCCGACCATAAGGCATGAGTCTTATAGTAATCGGTACCGCGAGGAGACTATTTTGAGGAAATGTCACTCGACTAAATCCTAACACCTCCTTTCAAAAATTTGAAATGCTAGAAACCTGTGTACTTGTCTTTACTTCTAAAAAATTTCACGTCTTTACTTCAAAAATTTCACTCATTTTCAATGATTTGTTTTCTTGTTTCTACAGACATGTTTATCCGTCGCAGCGTTTCCTAAACTGCGAGTCACGACCCCATAGCGAAATGTTGGAGAGCACAGAAATTTAATTCAGATACTGTATTTTAAGAAGCATTAACTGCAATCTCTTCATTATCTTTAACATAATACATTAAAAAGTGTAATATATTACATAAATGTGCAGCATAGTTATAAAATCTTAATACTGACCAAGTTAAGCTGTAAATTATATTTACATATTGAAAAACACAGTAAATCCTTGCAAACGAGGACTTGCACATACGCATTACCTTAACTGTTGCTATGTAATTTTTCCAACGCTAGAGTTTTACTCAAGCGCGATATGCAGAGCGCGCCCGTGTTGGCATAGCAACATATTATTTACAAGAGACTACCTACACGCGCATCTGACAATCCTCCTTGGCGCTACCCGCTAGCTGAGTGACCCAGACCGAGTTGCGATATTTCACTTCCGTTAGCTAAGCTGTGATTAATTAGCATTTGTCCTCTTTTCCGTTTGCATCTCTTTGAATTTTAAAATTTCAGTATGGCATCTCAGAGGAAGGATGAAGAAGATAAAGCAGAAACCAGACGCAAAGTTTTGGCACAATCTTCAGAAACTGAAATTTTAGGTAAGCTGAAAAATTACACGCATATTTCAACTCTAGCAAAACAACTATTTATAAACGAATCAACCACAAGAACAATAAGGGAGAATGACGAAAAGATTCAGTCTAGTGTCAGAGCTACTTTTGACAAAGGTTGTTTAAATTTCAAAAGGAACCTTAGTTGGAGGAGATGAAAAATATATTAATAGCGCGGACTGACAGTGAAGTAAACAAAAAAGGCTCAGCTGTGAATGGTTTTGCTATTCGAAACAAAGCTTTAGGGTTTTTTCCCCCTTTTTAAATAAAGATGGCCAAATGTCAGAGAAAATCAACTTTCAAGCAATTGTTTGAACAAAGTTTGGCTAAAAAACTTAAAACATTGTTTTTATTTTCACGATTTAAAGCTTCATGAGGATACTGGCAATACAGATAAAAAAGAAAGCAAAGATTCCCAAAAAAAGCAAAGAAATTCGAACATTGGTTTTTGAAATCCATTAAAGGTGAGGATTATGTTCCGTAACAAGTTTTCAATAAAAACGGGCCCAAATTATAAGCTGAGGCAAAGAACCTACATCTCAAAGACACAAATGTTTACCTTAAGTTTTAAAGACTTGAGGATAAACTCACTTTATTTTTTTTGCGGAAATGCACAAAGGACCTTCAAGTGCAAGGTTTCTGCTTATACAGCGACTTAAAGCGCCTCTATTCAGAGAAATAGTATTTTTGAGCCATTGCTCGTTGTATGGAAGTGGAATAGAAAAACTTGGCTATTCTGTCCTAATGACTCTTTAATGACTGTTTTGAAAATGCGTTTATTAAAAAAGTCAAGAATTACTTGGAGCAGCAAAACTTTAAAGTTTTCCTAATTCTCGATAATGCTCTAAGACAAGATGCTGAAGTTCTCACCAAATTGCATCCAAATGTAAAGGTGTTGTTTCTTTCGCCTAAACCACTTCCGTTATACAACCAATGGATCAAGGGATCAGCAAAAACAGAAGCACATCCGTCTCATTAAAACATGATTTTCTTTCATTAATTTTTGTATACTTGAAAGAAATTCTAAATGCATTTTTTTATAAACATATTGTTTACCAAAGAAATAAACTATTTATGGGAAAACATTTATTTCTACATCTCTATGTTACATTTAATATAAAAGGTCACAAAAAATCTCGATGATAAAGAAGGGTCATGAATGAAAATGTTTAAAACCGCTGCTCTATTAGATGTACAAAAAATATTTATTGCTTTCAAAAGAAAATAGTTATAGGCTTCGAAAGCCTCATTTATCAAGAAAAATTTTGAGCATCCTCAAAATTTGAAATATTTGTAGATCAATCTCTTTAAGAAATGTTTGTAACAAGTTTTATGGATTTATGACAGTACTCCAACAATGGTGTAATTGAATGATAATTATTACTTCATAGTCTGGTTCCTGAAAGAGAACGCGATGTACCAAAAATTAAAAGCTTTGTAATTTCATTAGACCATTGAGGAGATATAGTCCCAAAACCTCACGGTTCTCCCCCCTCCCCCCCAACATCACCAAATTCGCCAGGATGCGCCATGATGACCGCCGTTCCAGGTGCTCGAAGCGCTACACCACGCAGTCAGAGCCACGTTTATCTTCTTCCTCGAAAAAAAAAAAAAAAAAGTCTGAAAGGTTTCAGATTTTAAATTACGTCCAAAGGGGCTTTTTTTTAACGTTTTGTGTGTTACCTTTATTTATTAAGTATCATGTTCTTCAAGAGTTCAATTCAGTTCAACAGCAATATCGCAAAATAATTTAAAAAGGAGTATATCTTTAGAATTTCCGATACACAGTTCCGTGAGCTTTAGATAAAAAGTTTTTTTTCCCTCCCGTAGAGTGTTGCTATTGCTCGCTTTTAAATCGTTTGAGTTTGTTCATCAAAAATTCGTTAAAGTTTTACAAAATATGAAATCGATAATAAAATAAATTCCAAATTCGGGCTGCCAGATGCGCATATTTGAGTAGAAACGTACGTTATTCAAAATTGGATGCTCTACGTACCGTTGTTTTATCACATTTGGAAAAATTCATTTCTGAAGTTTCTTCATTATTTAATTTCTTTAAATATAATACAGGGCTGCAGTATTTGGTGGCAACAGTTTGAAAGGTGATTCACACTTTTAATGTTTCCAACGTAAACTCGCAAAACGAAAACAACAGTCCTTCGGGAACTAAAGCCCCTTTAGTTAAAAGAGACAACCTGTTAAACTAGGCCTTTTTAAAATGAAATATACTTGTAGATTCTGAAGAATTTTCCAAAATGAATCCCGATGAATAAATTACTATTTCAAGAATTCCCAAATTTAGAGAAAGCAACCCAAATTCAGAAAAGTTTGGGAAAACGCAATCCCTGTTCCCCAAAGCTGGTGAGATGAAACAAAACGGGGATTATTTCTTATTCTGTAACTAATTAGAAGCCATTTTCATTTAGAATATGAATTTGTTCGTGAAAGTTATCGTTTTAGAAGAAAAATTAAAACATTTTCTTGGTTTATTGGTTCTTTCGCTATCAGACTAATCAGGCGCAACACTCCTAGAAACTATATTAATTAAGTCACAAAGAAAGAAGTGAGCGACGAGTCTCACTTCTTTCTTTGTGTATTACTAATGATAATCGTTGAATAAGACTGGAGGTGACGTGCATACCGGTTCAGTTCTTGTGCGACTGTTACACTCCTTTGCTAGAAAATGTGGTATGATTTGGGGCAGCATCGCCATGTATAACTGGTCACTTCTGTTTTGTGCAACGACCGCACCGCAATACGTGAATGACGTGCTACAGCTGGTTGCACTATCTTACTTTCAGTGGCTGCACATTACCGTTTTTGCAGAAAGATAACGCCCAACCTCTCACAACAATCACCAGTAGACAAGCCATGCAAGTTACTTAGATTCTTCCTTGACCACTGAAGTCTTCATATTTCACACCGATCAAGTATTTGCGGCAAGTGATTGACCGTCCTTTACTTAACCTATCCTAACCTCAGGCAGAAATGCGGAGTATTTTTGAGTACTTAATCTTTCAAAACAGAGGCAAAGGAGGGAGATCTTTTTTACACGAAATTATTTTGACGTTTTATACAACTATACCTAAAACGCAGAGCTAGTTTTTTTTTTCAAATTATCAATGCATTCTTGTTTATTTTTACAGTTAGGGTGTTCAGCCATATTTACATCGTCATTTGTGAGTTCGCTTTTAAAATTATTAGTATTTGATTTAGCATTCCTATCATCATTTTCGTAATCGGCCTCAAAACGAATTTTCTTCAAACTTAATTCGTGTAGTCTTTCACAAGCACTATGCATTATTTTTTTTTTCTTGGTACAGTATTGGATTTCAACAGTTTCTTTTGCGGCAATCCAAGGAAGCGATTTTTCATGTCATCTTCACAATCACTGCATAAAAAATGTTCGCTGCAAATACTTGCATTCTTCACGTTAGTGGAATCCTGTTTTCGACACAAATATCCATTTTTTTGCCAAAAACACGTCCTTTGGAAAAATGTGAAATACAATATCACCCTCTTTCTCATTTCTATGAATTTTATGGCACTCTGCTGCAACGTTAAAAAGGCATGTTACATAAAAGGTAATTTACAATAGTGGTCTCAAACTTGCATTGCATACGGGCCAATGCACAATTTGAAAGTAGCTGACGAGAAGCAATTACCCCTCCTTTCAATTTTTTTTTACAAACAAAATTCGTTAATTAAATTAAAAACATTTTACTATATATTAATTTCTAAGTCAAACAACAAACATCAGAGTTATAAAAAAGCAAATTAAAAATCATAACGCCGATTTTTTGTTGTTTGACTTCGAAATTAATAGTTATTCGGCGTGTTTATTTTACCTTATTTTACTAGATATTTGTAAAAACATAGGAATGAAAATAACGCAAAGAAAAATATCAAATTTATACTTATATTTTGCCTGAAATCTAAAAGTTGTTATCTGCAAGATATTTCTGTTGGTCACAGTCTGGAATTCAAACAGATAGCTAAATATTAAAACTTTTAGACTGGTATTTATTCAATTAATTGTAATATATTGAAGTACTAAGTAACTTCCTTTTAATTTAAACTAAAAAAAAATTACGAAAGCTTCCCAAGAGGAACAAAACTTGAGAATAAATATTAATAACCTATTCTTTTTCTTTTATTTATTAGATTTTTATGTTACGCAAAACAGAAAAAATAATATTTGTATGTAAATTATTGTAACCATCTTTGTTTTTTACTACACCTTTCAACTACACCACCTCATGACGTTTTGATTTTATGAAGTTTGTAAGCTGGAGGGAAATTATTAAAAAATGTCATCACAAATTGCAGATACTCATCAACAGTCTGGTTCTTTTCGTAGACTTGTTAATTTTCAACTAAGTAAAAAACTGTTCGTATGCAACTGTACTCAAAAACAAAGCCTGTATTCTTATTGGAAAACTTCGTAACTTAAGATATTTATCTTTTGACGACTACTAATATAAGTTAATCCAATCTCTATCTTAAAATCTTTGAACAAGATTTATACCATAGTATAAATTAACTAGCTCTATTTATAGTTTTTCCGAAGAGTTAAGTTTGTTTTCGATAATGAATATGACTTAAAACTAGACTCCAGACCATTAAAATCTTAAATTTTTTCTTTAAATTCTTGTCATAATAATGCTAATTAATTTATGGGAAATGTATTCGCAGGCAGCATAAAATTACTTCGAGGGCCGCCAGCTTGACTTTGGCACTGCTTTACTAGAAAACAACATATGTGATTAAATTAATTTGGTATGTCCACATTGCTAATTTTTAAACCAGCGAAGTCAGAGCAGATGCAGCATAGTGACGTCAGACTACTTCCTGTTACTTTCCCTTACGAGGATCGTTATCGGCAAGGAGTGTTGTTGTTGTTACTCATGTTCACTTGTCTAACAAAGACAGCCCAAGCCCACGAAATTTCTCCTGTCAATGTGTTATATTCCTGTTAATATTACTTGATCAATAATTAAGTGACATTACTACAGGCTCACATATCACGTTGTTTATTACAAACAAGCATCCATTGACGATTGCTTCACTTCAGTTCCACAAGCAACTGCTGTGTTGCCACATATATGTAACATCTCCCCTCTTTTGTGAGAGTCATAATATTCACTGCATTACATAATTATCATATTTGGATGGTCGATATACATTACGACCACTTCTGGTTTTATATATGCAATCACGATTAATACTATTGCTATTATCTTGATGGTGAGGCATTATGTATTAATAGTCTAATGTCACTAAATTCTTCTGATTTTTAGTTTTTCTTAAATGGAATTTATTCCGTCCAATTACCCTATTATCTTTTGTTCTAATCCAATATGATCTAGGAGTTGAATGCTTTTTTAAAACTATAGCAGGCTCCCATTTATTTTCCCATCTCAACATTACCTTTTCCCCAGGACTAAATTCAGGTCTTTCCCTTGCATGCTTATCACAATAGATTTTAGCCTGTTTCTGCTTACTCCTCACCTTTTCTCTATATTGATCTTTTACAGTTGGTTTCAATTCTGTTTGTGTAATTGGTAATCGTGTTCTTAAATTCCTACTTAATAGCATTTCACTTGGTGATAAATTTATACCTGAAATTGGAGTATTTCTACATTCCAGTAAAGCTTCATTTAATTTCTCCAATCCTGCTTTTCTAAATAAACTCTTAACGATACCTACCAACTTTTCTGCAAATCCATTAAGATTTAGGATATCGAGGACTGCTAGTGATTATTTCAAATCCCCAATCCCTTGCGAAACTCTTCATTTTCCAACTATTAAATGGTACATTATCACAAGTTAAAGTTTTGGGTATTCCATGTGTTGCAAATATTGATTTCAATTTACTAGCAACTTCCATTGCACTTTTATTTTTTAGAGGAATTATGTCTACCCATTTAGTTAAGTAACAGCTTATTACTAGATAACTCCCCCCCCATACTCACAGATATCAGTACCAACCTTTTCATAAGGTAAACTGGGAATTTCATGAGAAACAAGAGGTTCTTTTACTGTTTGAGGCCTGAACCTGTCACAAATTAGGCATCTAGAAATCATATTCTCAATGTCACCGTTGATTCCTGGCCAAAATGGTACTTGTCAAGCCCTAGCTTTTGATTTTTCAACCCCACAGTGAGCTTCATGCAATAATGTTAACATACACTTCTTTAATGCAACAGGTACTACAATTCGATTATTAAAAAAAACTAAACCTTGTTTAACACTCAACTCATTTTTAAATTTAAAATAAGATCTTGCTTCTTTAGGAACTTTATCAACACTCAAAGGCCATCCATTTTGTCAATATTCTTTCACTACCATTAAACCTTCATCTTGTAATGTAGCTTTCTGAAATTCCCTTTTCTTACTTTCAGACATTTGCAGTTGTTTTGTTAGTGTATGAACAATCTCTGTCATATCCATGTTTTCATGTGCGTGTGTATCAATAAAGGAACGTGACAGTAAATCTGCAATATGCATGTTTCCCAGGCAAATATTTAAGTTTTAAGTTATATTTTAAGAGCTTAATTTTTATCCTCTGCAATCTGTTTGATAACACATTAGCAATATTTTTGTTCATAATTGAAACTAACGGTTTGTGATCAGTAATCACTTCTACCTCTCTACCAAAAATGTAATAATGAAATTTATTAACAGCAGATAAAATACTAAGAAATTCTTCTCAATCTGAGCATAGTTTTTTTCTGCATATTTAAAGTCCTAGACGAAAAAGCAATTGGTTGCCCATTCTGCAATAAGCAGCAACCTAACCCATCTTTAGAACTATCTGCCTATATAGTGATAGGTTTACTGCTATCAAATATTCCTAATACAGGTGCGTTGGAAACTAAATTTTTCAGTTCCCTGAATGCTTTAGAATGTAACTGCAACCACTGCCATTCTACTTTGTTTTTCAAAAGTTCCCTTAATATGGCTTTTTTCTCTCAAAAATGTGGTACAAATTTCCTCAAATAATTACACATTCCCAAAACACGCTGTAATTCATGCTTATTCTGAGGTTCCTGTAACTCAGTAATCGCTTTAATTCGATCAGGATCAGGTCGCATGCCTGATGCATTAAATAAGTGACCTAAATATCTAACCTCACTATAAGTTTTTGCTTGTTGAATTTAATATTGAGTTCTTTAGCTCTGTTGATGACCTCTGTTAAAATTTTATCATGCCCTTGTACGGTGCTAGCGGCAATGAGGAAGTCATCAAAATAGATTAATACTCCTGGTATGTTACCAAAATTTTCAAGATTGCGTTTCTGAAAAATTTCAGGTGCACAGGAAATACCCATTGGAAGCCTTAAGAATTTATAGCATCCAAATGCTCTGCTAAAAGTACAAAGATCACTACTACCCTCATCTAACGCTATTTGAAAAAACCCATCCTTTAGGTCCAAAACAGAGTAAATTGATTTATTGCATAGCTTTGGTAAAATTTTCTGAATTGTTGGAACCAACACATGTTCTCTTTTTATAGCTTTTGTTAAGATCTTGAGAATCAAGGCATATTCTCAAGGATCCATTAGCTTTTTCAATTATTACTAGATTGCTAACCCAGTTCACAGGTTGATCAACTTTTGCAATAACGCCCTGTCTCTCTAATTCGTTTAATTTTAATTCAAGTTTAGGTTTTTAACTAAGTGGTACTCTACGTGGTGGTCTCGCTACAGGAGCTATCTGATCATCTACTATTTTACACAATCCATTAAATTTCCCCTCACCTTCAAACACTTCTGAGTTATTAATAATAAATTAATCTTTAGATGGAGGTAAAACAATTGTATACTGATCCAACTTACCTTTATGTGATATTCCAACATTATTTATAAACTGAATCAAATTAAGTTTAACATATGCACCAAGTCCTAATAATGGACTTATATGCTTGCTACAAATAATTAAAAACTCTAGAGTATGATCCTCACCATCTGAGGAACATTGTAACATTATCGACCTATCAGGTTTAACCTTGGACCACCCAAATGCTTCTAATACAATATTACACTTGTTTACAATAAGATTAGAGTTCTTAGCTCTCAGTGTTTCGTAAATTTTCACAGGCAAAACGTTTACTTCAGACCCTGTGTCCAACTTAAAGGTCACACTTGTCCTTTCAACAATCACAGTTTTAGTCCACTGTTTTGTAGACGATGTTGAGCAAACACTTATTTTTTTGGACATTTATAGAACTCACGCAGAATTCATCATCAGACTCACTATATACATCTGCGTTATCATGCCGAGATACATTTTGGACCTGTTTCCGTCTGCACATAGTCGAAAAGTGATTTAGTTTGCCACAATTAAAGCATTTTTTTTTCGTAGTTGCCCTGATCTCCTGTTGAAAGATTGAGCATGTTAAACACCCTCAACTGCTTTCTCATCAGCGGCATTTAAAAATAAGGCAACTTTCACATCTGAATCTTTTAAATCATTTCCTGAAGCTTTCATATAAATCTGAAACAGTTGCTGCGTCAGTTTTCGGCCACATTGCCGTCGAAACGTAGGCCTTGCAGTGGGCGATAAAATTCCATCTTGCGTCTGCTGAGAGGATAAACAACCAAGGGATTGCATGGCAATTAGTTTTAATACTACTCCACACGACTACACCATGTTACATTCAGGTTAATTACTTGATCAATAATTAAGTGACATTACTACAGACTCACATAGCACGTTGTTTATTACCAACCAACATCCACTGGCAATTGCTTCACTTCAGTTCCACAAACAACTGCTGTGTTGCCACAAATATGTGACACAAGGAGCGCAAGATTACGCCTGTCGTTGGCAACAGCCTTGAGCACCTAACAGGTGACAGTGCGATTTGACTCAGTTCCGCCCCCCAATTTTGATGGAGAGCACCCCGGGGGGCGGGTCCTAGGGTCTCCCACTCCTCTTCCCTTCAACCAAACCACATGAGAGGACTTTCGGCTCGTCGCATATTTAGAGTGCCGCCATGCCGCACTGACAATACACATTTACAAATCTCTTTCCGGGATTCGAACCCGATCCCTTCGGCACGGCAGTCAGCGACGCTAACCACTAACTATACCGGTTGGGCGGCACTCAGCAAAGAGTCACACAAAGGAATGAACTAGCACTTCTATTTAATTCTGACTCTAGGTACCCTTGTTTTTCAACAATGCGACAAACATATACATACATTCACGCAGATTCTTCATTATTTAGTCTCTTTAAATATAATACAGGGAGATAATATTTGGCGGCAACAATCTGAAAAGTGGTACATCGCATTTAAGTGATTCACAAAATGCCGCCGCAAAGAGACGCAAAATGCCGTCTCCAGACTAATAACCCTTCTGGGCTAACGTCCGTTTGGGCTTTAAAAAAAACTGGGCTTCGAAATAAATACTATACATTGCAATAAGCTAAAAAAAATTAGTGAATTATCACAGCGTCAGTTAAATTTTCATTTGTTACACTTTATTAGCTAGCTGCGGAAAGAGGAAATGAAAAAAATTAATATAATTTAGAAACGTGGTGAATCATTTCAAGAGTTCTATACCATAACCACAGGTCTATATTACAACTATATAAGCGGGTCTATACTATAACTAAAAATACAGTGAAAGAGAATAAAAACTGATAATTAATAAATCATTAACTATCACCTTCCACAGCTTTATTGCAATACAAGGAATGCAACTTTTGATTTGTTACATGCATAAAATATTTAGCTTGATTTAGACTTTTGGGTCGTCGCTTTGACACATATTTGATTGCCTCCTCGGAGTTTAAAAATAATCACCTTAGAAAATGAGGTACTTACGTAAAAACCCGTCGACCACTTTTGCCTATTAAAGAAAAGACGCCAAACTAAGCGATTTTTCGCCAAAAATGGAAAAGTTTTCCTCAAACACGCTGGGTTTGGTGTAACCTTGATTACGATGTGTTAGTTATTATTCTTGAGTAAAGATCCTTTTTTTCCCTCTATCACGCATTTTCGAAAAAAAAAAGATTAAAATTTGGGACCTGCCTACGACAGAAGAGCATGCTGTTGAGTATTTCAGTTATAGAATTTCCAAAGTTATGGAACCTTATCTTACCGGCCTCAAAAAAAAAAAAAAGGGTTAATGGCCACGATATGGCGATATTATGGAAAAAATAATGGAAATTTTTAATGAAAAATTAAATATAAATAAATAATATAATAAATTTGAAAGAAAAATAAGAATAGAACTTTTTTTCTTGTATTCAGTAAATGAGCTTTTTTGGTTTGGCGCGATTGGCGACGTCTCTTGTGGTCGACGGGATTTTCCGTAAGTAGCGAAAATACTATTATAACTATCAGAATGGATATTAATTTAGAAGTCAAACAACAAAAATCAGCGTTACATTTTCAAATTTTCACAGGACTAGTTTCGATGGTTTTACAGAATCATCACCCTCAGCTGCGAAAGCGCAAATGGACGAGATAAGATATAACGATTAGATAAGATAAGAAAGCCTGGACAGGAGACAAGCTACTGGCGCCATCTTTTGCTGAAAACAGAACTAAAACATAATTTCTTTAAAGGCTGAAGGCAAAGATGGATTGGAATTAGGTTCGTTAACTAGAACAGCAAGATTTTTTTTAATGTGAAATGCCTCTAGAAAATCCAGTTCACCAATGGAAGATGCTTTTTGGATAAGTTTGGCAGAAGAAAAATTTAAAGTGTGATTTTCGGACCAACAATGTTGGGTAACAGAAGACTTCTGTGTTTCCTTTTTTCTAACATATGCCTCATGTTCCTTAACGCGAAATTCTAAAGCTATCTTAGTTTGGCCAATGTAAATTAAACCACACTGGCAAGGAATCCTGTAAATACCCTAGGAATTTATATCCGGAATGGCGTCCTTGAGTATGGAACTCGGAATTTTATTGATGGGAGAATAAACCATCCGAAAGTTAAATTTCTGTCGTTAAGGAACATGAGGCATATGCTAGAAAAAAGGAAACATAGAAGTCTTCTGTTGCCCAATATTGTTGGTCCGAAAATCACACTTTCAATTTTTGTGCTGCCAAAATTATTCAAAAGGCATCTTCCATTGGTGAACTAGATTTTTCTAGAGGCATTTCACATTCAAAAAAAATCTTTCTGTTCTAGTTAACGACTCTAATTCCAATTCATCTTTGCCTTCAGCCTTTAAAGAAATTATGTTTTAGTTCTGTTTTCATCAACAGATGGCGCCAGTAACTTGTCTCCTGTCCAAGCTTTCTTATCTAATCATTTTACCTTTATCTCGTTCATTTGTGCTGTTGCAGCTGAGGCTGCTGGTTGGGTAAAACCATGGAAACTATTCCTGTGAAAATTTGAAAATAAAGCGCTGAGTTTTGTTATTTGACTTCTAAATTAATATTTGTTCGGCGTGTTATTGTATTTTAATTATCAGAATGGGTGTTTATTTTCACAAAATTAGTGATCTGTCTCAGAGTTGGCCTTTTTGGAAGATAGTCGTCACGACAGAATTCATTACTGTTAAATTTTTACCAGTGGAAGCCACTAAGCTATCATCACCCTCGCAAATACATTTCAGTATTACAATAGAAGAGAAACACGCCAATGTGGCAATCAAATTCGCTGAAACAACCTTGTATTTGGCGTACATTTACTAAAAACACTCAATCGATTTCGAGGGCAGCTACAGGTCCCTCCTCATCAGGAGAACAAAATGACTAGAAAGTAGATGTAGTTTTCTAGATATTTTGTTCTCCTGATGAGGAGGGACCTGTAGCTGCTCTCGAAATCGATTGAGTGTTTTTAGTAAATGTACGCCAAATACAAGGTTGTTTCAGCGAATTTGACATTTCAGTATATTTACTTATTTTTCCGAAGTGACACTTATTGTGGCAAATAATTAACTCTGAAGTCTATCAGCCGACCTGTATGTCTTTAGACTGAAATCCCAAGATCACCCTGGAATTGCAGCACGACGAAAGATCCGTCATTCTGATGGTTATAAACGAATGAAATGTGAATATCATGACATGTTGGATGACCCAAAACCCCCACAAGAAATTTATTCAGTGATCTTATGCTTTTATTTAGGTCTCTTTCTTTATGAATTGAAATATTTAAAGCTTTTATGCAGATTCAAAAAAGGCAACAAGGTAAAGTATATTTAAAAAAACAAAATTGCTGTATAAATGCCATTGCTAATACAGCGAATGTGATACTACAGTGACGATAGCGTTATTGCTGTGCTTTTAAATTAACATGAGTATCTGTTTAAACTTCTGTTAAAACTATCTAAACTATTTACCTGAACCCAAAACTTACTAAAATCAAAAAATTTTTTCATATAATATTTCATAGCTAGTTGAAATGTTTGCCAGCCTTTACGTCGGTGGCTCAAAATCAAAATTTTATAACAGTTTTGTCTATTATTGCCAATACAAATAAATGTATTAAAGTATTTCTTTAATTCTACAGCTGAATTTCTTCAACCATATTAGAGAATAACTGATTTAGGAAAACCACAAAATAGTTTCAAAGAATCGTCAACAGATGGAAGCACATCACATTGTACCTACAGAAAGTCTTACGTTGGAGAAAAATGTGAAAACAGAGGTCGCTGTTCATTCCCTCATCCACTCAAGTCCCAAATCTTTTCATTCAAGCCACAACTTAACGTTGTTTGCGATCAAGGTGAAACAAGGACTCTCTCTAACTTTGCCTACTGGAAAGTCCATATTTAAAATTTTTCTTCCATCGGTAGATTTTGTATTTCTTACTCGCGCTACCAAATTTAAATTTTAGGAATTGAATCAAATATAAATGTCAAAAGATGTACAGAAATATACTGAGATACCAATCTATATTCCGTTTTACTAGTAAAAAAATTTAAGATAATTATGTAATAAAACAGTGCACAATAATACACGTTAGGCCAACCGCCGACAAAAATATAAATTTTAAAAAATTTGCCTTTCTCTTTTTGTGGATGATAATGCAATTAACTCAAAACACGAAAATACAAGAGTTTGTCAAAGGAATAATTATTTTGTAATGGTACCCGAGTTCACCAGACAGTGTCTGAGATAATAAGTATAAGTCTAGCTATTGAATTAACCCAGAAAAACGTCATAGCTCTGCTGACGCGTTTTGAATCATATCATTCATTGTCTGGAAGAAACGCAAACATGGATTTTACGCCAAACATCCGGAGACAACACTGTAGCACCATTTACGCTTTCTACAAAAAAGAAGTAATACGCCATTCAAATTTCAGTATGAAGGCAATAAAGACCTCCAGACTTAAGTTCTACAGTTTTCAATAACTGGTATACAGAGGTTATCCAGCGTTATGATATTAATGCTTATTTTTTTTTTCCTTATTTCTTTGGTTTCTCAAAATTTCTCTCATGCTCATTCTGAAATTTTAGTCAATCTTAAATTATTGAAAAACACAATATTTTTCTGTGACCATGAGACCAGATGAGTATAAAAGAACATACTAATGACCATTTTATGCTTCCTGTGGATCAGAATGGAAACATAGCTTGCGTCAATAATTTTTTCAGATATTGTGTTTCTTTGCTGATTAGATATTGTGTCTTATCTCGTATTTAGACATTAATTAATAAGGATGGTTGGCATATTCAGCATTAATTACATTGTAAGGTTCTACTGTCTATCTGTTGTGTAGAATACGGAGAAATAGTGATTCCACTGAAGAAGGGTTAAAACTTCCCTTTATTAAACTCTTTAAATTATTTACAATGCGTCAACTTGACGCTAACATACTACGCCTCTGCTTGGGCGGTAACTAAAACAGTAGAATCAAAACTCAAGAATTCAAAATATTAACAAGTAGTAGAATTAAACTACAGGTCTCATACAATCCTGTATCCTACAACGCGTAGATGAGTCTAGTGGCAGCAAAGTAATAGCTATTAAGACACGTCTAACCAGAAATAAATGCTAAGCGGAAGCTTGCGTATAAGCACGCACAGAGATTTCCCAGACTCTAACTTTGCCTACTGGAAAGTCCATATTTAAAATTTTTCTTCCACCGGTAGAATTTGCATTTCTTACTCGCGCTACCAAATTTAAATATTCTGGCGTTGACAACTAGGGGAATGAAGGCTATACTTAGGCAATTAGGGGAAGGCTTAGGCTATACTTAGGCAATTAGGGGAATGAAGGCTTAAAATTAAATTTAACTGGTTATTTAAAATAAATATAAATCCCTACAACATATTTATTACTTGCACAATTTGATTATTAGCTCGGTAGAGTTTAGGGCTTGTCGGAAAACGGTGAAAGTTCATGGGTTTTAGGAAACCATAAATTTAATCATCGTATAATTTCTCACAATCGTATTTTGTCCTCCTAAAACAGACTGATTTTTGTTCTCCTTCATAGACTGAGCTCCATTTGGGGAACATGACTGCAATTAAAATACGTGCAAAGTAAAATTCTTTAAAACAGTCCTCATATTTTATGTATTTCTAGGCTAACTGTCGAATACAATCGCTTAAAGAATTTACTAACTTTTGAATCCGGAAGTATTTTAAATTTTGATTTTATTTTTGTAATTTAGTACACATCAATAATATATAAGTGGGTGTTTTAGTAACTATGAGAAAAGAAATAATTGGGGAAGAAGAAAACTTCATCGCTTACTTTCTAAAATACAGAATTATTCTAAAAGAAAGAGCAGATTGCAAACATGTATTTCTTCCAAACTACAAAAGATAGAAACATGATTCTAACGTTAATGGATAGAGAAAAGTGTACAATTTATTATTAGTACGGGTAAAAGTTCCAATCATGGTTTAGATATGCTTCAAAACTGGTTATTTCCCCAAACTGAAGATGATTCAGATGACTTCATCTTCGTGCAAGATGATGCCCCGCCTCATTTCTCTCGACTCGCTCGACGTTACTTGAATTAACACCATTCCAGGACGTTGGATTGGAAGAGGAGGAGCAGAAGATCAACTTTATCGACGACCAAAGACCAGCTGATTCGTGTGTGGCAAGAAATGAGCCACCGTTTTGACATTTGTCGTGTAACACACGTTCCTCATACTGAATGCATACCATAATTGTAAACTTTTCTGTATCCATTAACGTTAGAATCATGTTTCTATCTTTCGTAGTTTGGAAGAAATAAATGTTTGAAATCTGCTCTTTCTTTTTGAATAACTTTGTAATAGTACCGGCGTCTTTATGAACTGCAAGCATGAACACTGACTGCAAAAATAACAATGGGAAAGAATCCGTAAACAATTAAAATTATAAAGCTGGAAAATAAAATGTTTAAGGCGAATAGGCTAGTTATAGCTTTGTGTTGTAAAAAATGTTTAAAATTTAGGATTTACCAGCTACAGAAAAAGAAGCAGTAGAATTCTTTCAAAGGAATGGAACGCAAAAAATGCGTTAATGGCCACGATATAGCGCGTTATTTAAAAATACAGATTCCAGGGCGTTGTAAAATTAAGAGTTGTCAGAACCGTGTAGCCATTCGGAAAGAAACATGGTTCGAGGCTTCAATCATTTCCTTTGTGACTGTACTAAGATTTATTTACATAGAGAATTAACTAGTATTTAATGGGGGAAAAGGAGAATTAGAGTTGAATGTCAAGAATATTATTGATTGGAATAAGTTTGGGCACACAGTCTTTTAAACAAGACCCCTTCCCCCCCAAAAAAAAATCGGATGGGCGAACCTAATTATCGAAACTTATGAGAGCCTTTTCTCAAAACGAAGGAACCATGCAGGGAGAATAACACCGGAGCAATGGTTGTTTGGACACGTATGCAAGGAAACGAATGAGTGTTTTATGGTAAAAGTTCCAGATAGGAGGACTATAATGTTTATGCAAGCGATAAAAGATTCTACAATGTACTCGGAGTCATAGAAAGTTTATAAAAGCGAAGAAATAAGAGCTGCTAATTTCGAACCTTTCAAAGTTAATCATAGGTATAACTTTGTACATCCTGACTCTGGAGTACATATGCAAAACATTGAGCGATTGTGGGGTTCAGCGAAGCGGAATAA
>KK118066.1:542433-596966 GCA_000611955.2 Stegodyphus mimosarum | reverse complement strand
ATATGGCTAAATTCATGTGGCGTTGTCTTCTCAAAGAAAAAGACATTTTTTTTTTCCATTTTGTGTGCAGTTGCAGATTTTAATACCCCCAAAATTACTGGTAGCATTGAGGATTGGCAGATTTTTCGCGAACTTTTATGGTTGACTGGATTTTCCGTAAGTAGCCCCTTTTTTTAATGTAACCACAGTTTAGATTTATTTCCGCATATTTTAATGTAAATATACGGTATTTACATATTAGCGCAATCACTTGGCGCCATTTGGCGATATTTTACAGGAAAAAAAAGGTGTTTGATGAATTTTCGGATTGCAACGTACAGTGGATATGGTTACATAAAGACCTGCTATGCGCATTGTTGCCAGAGTTTGGTGACTTCTGAAAATTTGGAGACTTCTAATAAAGTGGTTGCTATAATACGTAAGTACCAAATGTCTTTAAAAAGAAATTCATTGAGACTGAAATTTAGCATCTACTTTTATGAGAAGAAAATAATAATCAGTATTATTTCTGCTGAATAAATTTTAAACGTCCTTTCATTTTAAAGTGATCACACTATATAATTTCAGTTACCATTCTGTTATCAGGACCGGATCCAGAAATGTATGAATGGAGTATGTTTATGTAAGCATGTGTGTGAATACATATATGCACATACATACACACTCGCATAGATTCATACATTTCTGAATTCCGTCCCAATAACAGAACAGTAACTAATGTGATAGCTATGCCTTAAGTTCGGAAATTCATTATGACGCTTTACTGCAATTTTTACTGGAAATCATCTTTAAAACGACTGCCCTTATCCTATTAAAATAAGCAACTGAGCTTCATGATTAACTATTGCTACGCATTTATATAATACACGGTTTCATTTGACATTAAGTAACTGCGATACAAAAGGAAGAGTTGCGAAAGCATTTGAGACATACAATGTAATCCAAAAAGTCAATAAACATGCAAAAGAATTCATATTTCAGTTTATTTACAACGTATGGTAAAGCGAATTGCTCAGAAATCAAATTTATCGGTTTGTTTTAAGGAATTTTATGAGGGATATTTAATAGTTTCAGTTGTATCCAACAGAGGGCGCTGCAACAGCCAGCGTAAATTATGAAGAGTCATTTGTGGCATCCACGCAAGATTAGGGTGACCATTTTTTCCGCGGACTAATATGGGACTTTAAAACCCATCAACCAAAAAACAATATTTAAAATTGATATTGTAAAAACAGTTCTCACACAAATACTGTAAAAAAAGTAATTCATTCAAACGACTATTGCATTTTAAAGAGCAATGAATCTTTTTAAGTCGTTTATCACAATTTTCAATTTGTTCTTTGAACTCTTCGCAGGTATTGCGCTCGAAACTGCAACCGTTGCCTTCACGGTATCAACGTTCTTCTGCGATTTTTCTCCTATCCTCAAATTATTTTCAATATATAAACACCTTTTCAGAAGCTGATACAAGGTAAAAAAAGCTCGAATTCTATACCTTTCGAAAATGAACAAAAGGTAAAGATTTTCACAAAAATAATTCAAAACTTGAATCCCGTGCTCATCTGTAGGTGTTTCTCCATTATTCTAGTACTGAAATTTTTCAAAGTTTACATACCTTTTGAAGTATGATATTTCGTCTTGCAATTAATTTTCCAGTGCCACATATTCCTTTTCAGGCAAGTATTTTTTCGCGAAAGCTTTTTTATTTTCGTGAAATCTGTTTGACATTTTGAATTAATCCATTTAAAATGAGCAATTGCCTGAAATCGTTTGCCCCATAATTCTAAGTAAAAAAACAATATTCGTATAAAAAATTAAAGTTTAATTAGTAAACCATTTTTGGTCTACGTCTCCATTTTCGATTGCATTGTTTAAAATAGCATTTAAACTTGGAGATAAAAATCTAGAATCGATTCTTTAACTTCAAAAAAAAGATCATGAATTTCTTTCCATAAATATTTTTTTTCTCTCCTATTCTTTTTACTGAATTATGAAGCATTCATGCTTGGGTTTGGAGGAATTGCATCCAAAGTTCGACTCGTTCATTTAAAAAGTGATGTTTTAAAACTATCGGAAACAACAACTGAAAGAAAATATGATTTTCAAGGATTAAACAATTCCACCATTCTTCCAGCTGCTGGTAGCAGAGCTAACCATCTTGTTTTGGATACCCCTAGTAATCGCTTGTATTCTATATCCGCGTCAGCACAAAATACCTTCAGATTTTCTATTCGAATAGTGTAAATACATGTTTGTGAAAAATGCAACACCATGAAGGAATTGTTAGAAATGAATGAAATTTATTCCACATATTATTGATAGCGGTATAAATAAACGATGAAATTTACAAGACAAAAAGAAAAACGAACATCAGAAATCATTACTTTGTGTGTCCGCCACATTGAGTGATGACAGCCTGTACACGTCGTGGCATTAAATCATACAGATTCTGAATGTAATCCTGGGGAATGGCATTCCATATGGCTTCGACTTGATGCCCAAATTCAGTTGTAGTGCGTGCTCCTTCAGCTTATGAGCGAGTCGCCGACCGGCGAAATACCAGACATGCCGAATGGACGACATAACCAGGGAATAAGCAGGCCTAAGGAAGGAGCGAAACCTGTTGCGCCCTAAAGAAGGCTTGTGCAGTCAGAGAAACATATACAAGAGCAGTATTTTGCTGAAATACAGCACCCGGAATACGTGGAAGATTCCGGCTTCACAAATTCCCTTATGTAGCAATCACGGTTGAGACTGGCCGCAAGCTGCACTAGATGGGATCGACAATTATACCAAATAGCTCCCTTTACAATGATACAAGGCGTTTGTGCGGTATGCGCTTACGCTCTGTGTGAGCAGAAGTCCCCCTCTGTAACGTCTAACGGGTATTCTTCCATCATTGCACTCCAGAGTGTATCTAGATTAAATTTAGCTATACTCTGGAGAAAGCAACTTGTTGGCACAGCACACACCAAGTATTGTTTTCCCGTGTCCATTGAAGCTGAAGGCGTTTGTGATTCAGCAACAAGAGAATCCTGCGCACAAGAACCTTTACCCGCAGTTCATACTGCAACCGACGGCGACGAACCGCGCAGCTAAAGAACACAGTACCTGTAGCCGTGCTCCAACGTTGGTCTGACACACGAGAGGACGCTGTACGATCCGTCACAGCCATGCGGATGAGGTGTCTGTCGTACTGCGCCGTTGTGCGACCCCACTGCTAGGATTTCGCCTTGTTTGGTTCTCCTCTGTCCATTTCTTATAAACACGCATTATTACTGTTGTGGCATTACGCTGCGTGCAGGTTGCTATTGCTCGATACGAAAGTCCACCCTCTCGCATACCGATCATGCAGCCTCGTTCGAACTCAGTTATTAGAAGGCACTCTCTGCCGTTCGCGAAGCATATTGACCACTAATTAAATATTCACCGCAAACAGAGGTCGATAAACAGATTTTAACGCAACTTTACAGCCCTTTATACACATGGAACAAACGGTCGATTCTCATTCCATGCATGCGCAATCACTTTGTAATTCTAATCGATTGCATTTCTTACCTCATTTTACATTTTTTGTATGTTTGGTTCAGTTTGCATAATTCCTTCATGGTGCTGCAATTTTCACAAACATTAATGGATATAGAAGAGAAACACGCCAATGTGACAATCAAAATCGCTGAAATAGCCTTGTATTTGGCGTACATTTACTAAAGCCGTTAAAAAAATTTCAGATTCCCGTCAAAGAAGACATTCCACTGTTAGAAATAATATTAATGACCTTGTCGTGCTTCCATTTTATCCTTCTGTTAGTTATACACGGAGCACGGATTCTCCAGAAATTCAATTTTCAAGTCAGTTTCTCCCCTATCAATAAAATTCACGGTTCGACTCTAAAAGATTGCGTTTCTGACTTTAATTCTTAGGGAATTTATAGTATATCGTGTCAGTGTGGGTTGAGATATGTTGGCCAAACAAAAAGAGCATTAAAGTTTGGTATCAAGGAACATGAATCTTATGTCCGAAGGGGCGAAATTAACGAGTCTTCAGTAGCGTATCATAGTTGGAAATTTAATTATAATTTTGACTAGATCTGCACAAATTATCCAAAAAGCTTCTTCCGTTGGTGAATTGGATTTTCTTGAGGCTTTTCATATTCACAAAGATTTAGCGTGTTTAGTGAATGATTTTAAGCCCAATCCAGTCCTTCCTAACGCTATTAAAATTCTATTAACGTAATTCTTGGTTATTATTTTTGCCGCTAGATGGCGTTGCCTCGTCGCGCATGGCACTACCCGAGGGTATAAAAAGCCCTTACTGAGGTTGCTTTCCCTTTCTAGAAATTTTGTTCTCCTGATGAGGAGGGACCTGTAGGTGCCCTCGAAATCGATTGAGTGTTAATCGATTTCGAGAATTAATCGATTTCGAGCAACTGAGGTTGCTTTCCCTTTCTAGAAATTTTGTTCTCCTGATGAGGAGGGACCTGTAGCTGCCCTCGAAATCGATTGAGTGATAAATGTACGCTAAATACAAGGTTGTTTCAGCGATTTTGATTAATGTATATGTTTAGTACATTATTGTATTAGTGTATATGTATGTACATTAGTGTATACTGCATAGTGGATTGTATGTGCTGCGCAGCCTACTCCAATTAATTGGGAAATTTAATTGATTATTCAGTCGTAAAATACGCTATTTATTTTTAACAACACCTCCAAAATTTGAATCGTATTGTCTGCACAATATCCCACCAAACTAATTTGTGAAGTTGTTTGAGTTCAACGTATCAGCAGAGGACTTGGAGATTATTTCCGATGTTTCTTTAGGAACAGTGACTAAATATAGAATTTTAACTTGAATACCTTCTTTTGTGTTCAAAAATATTTAACGAGTACCGGAAACACCTTTAAACCTTTGTAGCTTGAAGTATCTGTGTAAATGGTTATAAAGCGAGTGTTTTATAATTTGATTTTCAAAGTGGAGATTGCGCAGGTTTTATCACATTTTTAGCTATTATATCAGGTGCATAACAAACTCTTTTTTGGAAAAATACTTTTAATTAATTTTGGCATACATTTCGTAGATCAATAAGACTGATTTTAGGAGACTGTGGAACGAAAATACTGCTTCAGTCAGTAAAAGCTATCATTCCGCCCAATTAAATTTGCTTTTTGCGAAACTACTGCGTAACATGGAAGATGCAGTTGGATTCACTTTCTTAATGCTTGGGGAATTCAATGTGTCGTGTAACGTCATTTCGGTCACCGTAACTAATTGAAAATGTTGAATTGCAGTGAATATTAAAATCAGGTTTTGTCGGCTTTACAAAACGAAATTGTTTTGCCATATCGTCATTAAACTTTCTTCTATCAACTCTCGTCATTAAACTTTAACTATTATTCTATCGTCATGAAACTTTTTCTTTTCTCGTCCGCTATTCGGAAGGATTTTGAAAACTTGAATTTAGAAACTTTAATAATTGTACTAAAATTTAAACTATTTTTTACTTTAACAGTACAAAGTGCAATTTGTTTTTTAACCCCTAAAACTGATTACAGGTGGCACTCAATTTAGTTGTTGAGATACATATACACACGGTATCCCATCAAGGCCACCCAAACTCTGCGCAGTAAATTCCTGCCTTGGAATACATCAAAAAGAGTCCAAAGAACTGTACTTGTACGACCAATAGTTTTCGAAATAAATGCGAAAGAAAAAAATGACGTCATATCCGGTACAAGAAAAAGAACCTTTATTGGAAACATGAACATCAGTATTTATATGTTTATATAGGAAGATGTTCAAAATATCCCCCGAGCATATCGGGGAATGCATACGCGAGCCATGGAGTGGCTCATTGCATACGTTGCAGCTACGTAGTATCCACCAAAATACCTGCAGCATGAAGGCGAGCAACTAAGGTACTTTCTGTAGTAACTAGGCCTCTATAGACGAATTCCTTCAGATTCCTGCAGGAAGAAATCCAAAGGTAATAGATCTGGCGATTGTGGTAGCCATAAAACTGAACCCCCTAGTCCAGACCAGCAGCATGAGTATTCTATATCCAGCCAATCACCTACAAGAGCGCTGAAATCCGCACAGCACCATCATGATAGAACTACAGCCGTATTGCCGCTAAGGTTATGTCATCAAGGGAGTCGGTTAATACCTCGTGAGGAATTACCGGTGAATGCCCCGTGAGCTGTACAGGCAGCAGATATGGTCCAATCATGCGATTTCCAAATCACATTTACAGAGTAACGAAACTGATGTCTCTGCGGGTGGACTGCATGAGAATTGGACTCTGGCTGTTGTTGGACCACTTAATGGCTGTTCAAGACTCGATCACGGAAGGAGCATGCTTCGTCTGTCCACAAGATAGGTGCAATAAAAGCATTATCGGCTTCATGTTGTTGCAATAGCCAGTCACAAAAGTCGATGCGTTGCTGAAAGTCATCCGAATATAGACCTTGCACGGTTGTATAGCGAAATGGCTATTAGCTCCTCTGACCGTAATCGCATGTGCACAGCATTGCTACTCGCATTCAGCTCCCAGGCTAGTACTCGTGTGTTCAGCTCGGGAATTTCTCTCACCCTCTGAAGAATTAATAGCCTCTTGCTAGCCGCAGTGCCACCGGGCCATTTGTTTAACCCTGATGATATGTGATAAAAGAATTTTTCTTTCTTTCCGCTATAAACAAACTTTCACTTCTTTTTTTCCCTTTTTTAGACAGGCTCGATTAATCCACTGCCAGTTAATAAGGGAATTCACTAAACATATTTCTAGTATCCTCCGTTATCTTATAACATTATTTCAGTTTTATTCTGTAGTTCCCAGGTAGTGAAAATATCAAAGAAATTCATTTATCTATCATAAACATAGAAGAACACGAGCAGGAAAGAGATGCACGACAAACGATTTTCCATGCTAACCCAAAATCAAATTTTCAGTTCCATCACTAACTGTATTTTTCACGAAAATAACTTTCATTGTTTCTCAAAAATGCATTTAGCGATGGATATTTCTGGATACCATTCCTTCAAAAAGAATATTTCAGAGGCACTCCTTAAAACAGGTTATTTATTAACATAAAGAATAGAGGATCACGTACCTATGGGAGGAGATACTTTTATGGCGGACTTTATAAGGGAAAGTGGCTTATATTCACAGTATACACGAGGAAAAATCTATAAACGTTGTGCAGCCAACTCATTCTGCTGATGGTCACAAAACCTGGAACGAATTGCTAGTATTTAGACCTCTGACTACCGGTACAAAATTCTTGAAAGCGTTAAAAAACACTTTTTTTCTAGGCCCACCAGCGGCTGAGCGGTAAAGTAGCTGAACACTAGTGGTTCGTTCCGAGGCTTGAATCCCGTGAACGGGCCGGCTGCATGGGCGCTTCCATGGTTTTCTCCACGTGTATACGAGCCAGTTTTCCTCAGAAAGTCCTCCACGAAGGCATCCTTTCACTTAGGCAGATAGCCCTCGAGGCTTTGCCGTAATCACATAAACCGAAAATATTACGAGAGATAACATGGAAACAACTCAACTAAAAAGTTTGTTATGCATATAAATAATACACAGAATAAGAATTATACGAAAGCTAAGATAATTTCAAATTTTCCAAACTTTCGGATTTCCTGTTTTTCCGAACTGAAGTTGACAATTAAAGCATTAGTGTAATAATAGTTAAGCAAAAGCTTAGATAATCTCAATTTTTTTCAGGCTCTGTTGTTGAGTTATTGCACGAATACGTAACAGAACAGACAGTACACATAGGTATGCTAACAACTAGAATCAAGAAGCTCTAAACATATAGCTACGAACCAACATTTAAAACTCGAATTCTTATAAAAGAATAAAAAATTGAGAAGAAAAGTGAGTACTCATATTTCAAGATTACACTGCCGCTATCAGCCATAATAATCTAGATTATAACATTATGTTTGGTATGCATAAGATAGCAGAGGAGAAGATAAAATATCATGCCATGTGAAAAGGATGTTTATCTCGGAAAGCTTTTTTATGCGAGATAGAGCGTTTATCACATACTGGTATATTCCATTAAATTACGCGTATTTCCCGCTATAGCTTTATCTAGCTGTGATAAATATATCCGCAATGATACGTAAAGAAAGAAAAAGTTTAAATATTGCCAGTTTAATGGGGGTGTTATCCCATTTCCTGAAATTTTATTGAACACACTGTTTAAATTTAAAGCCTTAAAAATCAGACAAAGTAATTTCAGTTTTTTCTTATTCCAAACTAAATGTTAAAGAATTTTATCTTTCAAACATTTATAAACAGCATTTAGTTTTCCGTTAGAAGTATGTAAAAAAGCATCTCGATTATCCGACAATCGTAAAAATCTAATCCGTAATAAATTATCAAACCATTAATAGTAGTATTATCATTCAATCATGTTTGTCATAACATTTCTGCCAATTAATGTCACCGTTTAGTGTTAGCCAATAGATTAGTGCTTACTTTTCCACACTGTCGAAAAACTTCTTACGTCTCTTTCGTCGAAATCTCAGAGGGAAAATGTCCTTAATTTATCGAATTGCTGTATTACAGAAGGAACTTGAACCATAACATTTTACGGATCAGTAAGAAAATGCTTTGCAAACCTGAATGAGTAACAGTTGATCCTGAAATGATCGAGGAACGCAATGATAGTTTTCTCATTATAACAACAGGTGTGGAAGTCTGAGAAGATGACGTAAAAAACAGACGAACAGAGACGAATCAAATGACCCATGAAGCTATGTTAGTACATGTGAAGGTGTAGTTTATTGGTTAACTGATTAAAGCAAACCACTCAAATATCATCTACCTATGCCAATATGGTCAACCACTTAAATATCAAATTCTTTCGAGGAAGACTTTCAACTGAAAATTAGCTTGTATTCAGACCTTCACGGGAAAAAGTACAAAAACCCACAGTTACAAATCTTCGCCAGGAGCCAAACCCATGTCGAATAGCCAGTATTCAGGAGCTTTATCCCCTTTGATCACTGGTAGAGAGGAGAATAGAACGCAAAGGAGAATAGAACTGTCACAATGTTGTGACAATAGACCCACCCAACGGCCGAACAGTAAAAGCCGCTGAACATCGGTACCTCGGTTTGAGGTTCAAGTCCCACCAAACGAGCTGGCTGCATGGGCGTTTTCGTGGTTTTCATGTAACGTGAATTTGAGGTAGTTAAGATGTCTTCCACGGAGCATCCCTCCTTTTCCGTGCGCCCACCAGCGGCCGAGCGGTAAAGACGCTGAACACTGGTAGTTCGGTCCGAGGTTCGAATCCCGCGAACGGGCTGGCTGCATGGGCGTTTTCGTGGTTTTCCCCATGTGTAACGTGTATACGAGCCAGTTTCCCTTAGAAAGTCCTCCACGAAGGCATCCCTCCCTTTAGGCAGATAGCCCTCGTGTGCTTTGCCATAACTGAATAACCTAACCTTTTCCGTGTAGTGGCTAAAGGCGAAGCACGTAATAAATAAATATGAAAAAGATCGATATTTTAAAGAAGACAAAATACAATAGTGAAAACAACTGAAAGCGGCTCTTACACGTATGAAAAACTACAAATCGAGACGCTCAACCTCTGACGTCCTTCCTTCCATACACTGGCACGAACTAGTAGTAACGAAGAAAATTTATATTAAAAAAACACAATAACTCTGCAGTTATTAATAAGGCAGCCTCGTTTAAAATTACAGAATACATGCTTTCACACCCCTCAGTATGCCACCACAATTTTCTGTTGAACAATTTCTATACAGTGTGTACAGCAACGGCATATAACGGTGCGTACAGAGTTATATACAATGTAAATTAGCAATGGAGCTATCTAAATTTCCTCATGAAGTAATTTTAAACTCGCATAAAAAGATGAAATTATGCATCTTTTTGAATATACAGTAATTTCTTTATGATGCACCCAGTTTAGTGCTTTTCGGTCATAGATCTCTTAAAAAAGATCTCTTTTTGAAACCGATTTTGAGTAGTTTCGGGTTATGCATAAAATTCTGCCTAAAAGTGGGTAGACAGACTTAAGAGTCCGTTTCTGTTAGGAAAGTGCGCCGCGAAGACTCCAAATACCACTACGTCAGAAGGCAGCTCTAAACTCTAGAAGTTCTATTATCGTCAGCTGAAAGCGTTAACTACCATCATTCTGCTGCTTTAATCATCCAGAAAATGTGGGCACTGCTATTTGGTTCAGTTTGATTTATTTAGTTATGGCAAAGCACTCCAAGGCTATCTGCCTTGGAGAAGGGATGCCTTCATAGAGGACTTTCTAAGGAAAACTCGCTCGTATACACGTTACACATCGGAAAAACCATGAAAATTATCATGCCCTTTCTTCGGAATTTGAATCCCGGATCGAAGTACCAACATTTAAAGACCACTCGGCCACTGGTGGGAGTTTGCTGCTGTTTGGAATGGGAATCAATGTTTAACGAGAATAAGATGAAAAGTAATGGACAAAAACACAGATTAATCCTTTATCATGGCAGTCCGTGCTAGACAATTCCAAAATAATAGCTATTCGGTTGAATTAAAGAAGTAGGATTATCATGTCCACAACTACGGATCACTTCTACTGGAAAGGGTCATTCTGTCCATCCCGCCTATAATCGCCGATATGTCACAAAATGTCAAATTATCCGACCCAACCGAAATTTGGGTACTTATAACATAAGTCGCTAAATGTACACCAAAGTCCAAAATGTGGCAGCTTGTTTATAACACATCATGACCAACCATGCAGTGCAGTAGCCAAAGAATATGTATAGACGCTCTTTGCTTTTATATGTTAAGCAAAGAATATGTATATATGTGTATATGTACTTTTATATGTTAAGCAAAGAATATATGTTAAGCAAAGAATATGTATATCAAAGAATATGTATAGACGCTTTTAAAAAATTCCATTATTCCCCTTTGGAAGTTGTAGGTTTTCATGATAAAATTGCGAAATCAGTGTTGTAATCCATAGTTCATTAGAGTTAACTCTAACAAGTCTTATATAAATTTCCCCTCCCAAGTAAATCTAAAAATATAGATTTCTTCAAAATAATGCCTACTCCATTTAGATGAGACCTTTCAAATTTCTTTTATTCAAAAGATAAGACTGTATTTTTTCAATATTATAAAGTCTACTATAAAAGAATTTTTTGAAAATTCTAGGTTTTCACATCTTACAAATATTTTTCTACAGTATACTAAGCTGTTCAAATAAGGAACGATAATTTTATCTGAACGTTAAAGGTAATGAATGTTTCGACGCATTACTAAAACATCATGTCTGCATAATGAATAAGCAATCCTATTTAAATGCAACGGACTCTTAATGTCCTTGTTCAGCAGAATATGAGAAACTTCCTGATTTCCTTATGAGATAAGCTAACAAGCGAGCATCTATCTGAAAGCGTCAAAAGCTTTAAACTGCACATCGCTGTAAATGATGATTGGATCAAGCTAAATTTCAGTGAATATCTCCTGTATTCTCTATGTCCAGCATTTCATTTGTTAGGTAACATGATCAATTATAGACAATTGCCAATACTTTTTTTACCCACTGTAAATTTTATAAAAGTATATTAAGTTCTCTACAAAGCTTTCGGGATTTATACAACGGTTGTTCTATATTGCTGTATTTGTCATTATTAAGATGTTACCCGTGTTCTTACAGTACTTCTTGTTGATAAATATCGATAGGATCTCGAATTTTCAGGCTCACAGTTTGAGTTGATGCAGAATGACATCGATTTTAAAACCAAGATACAGTAATAAAATATACTTGCGTATTTTCTACTTATAAAATTTGGCACTTTTCATCGCATTGCTTACGTTAAATTTTAATTTACATATTATTCTGGGCAAAAATGTTAAAACAAAGTCATCTTTGCAACTGCACGTGTCTCTTTGCCCGAATTTGATCTGATGAGATCAGTTAATTGGAACGGGATTATTTATTTAAGATAACGCTCATGAAGGGCTATGTGCTTAGTTTTCGTCTTAGCGGCCGAGCGGTAAAATCGCTGAATACTGGTAGTTCGGTCCGAGGTTCGAATCCCGCGGTCTGGCTTTTTTCGCGTGTGTATACGAGCCAGTTTCCCTTAGAAAGCCCTCCACGAAGGTATCTCTCCCATTATGCAGATAGCCCTCGAGACTTTGCGTAATCACATAAAAGCAAACCTAGTTTCCGTCTCAATTCTGACCGAGAACACAGCTTGGAGGAGAGGAATTCAAGGGTCTCGTACCCCCTCTTTGCTTGTAACCGATCGCCTCCAGAGGACTTTTGGTTCTGCTGCCGCAAAGATACTATAGTTAGAAATATCTATACCTTACTGTGGATTCGAATACAAAGAACCAGAAGCGTAGGGATATTTCATATCTTTCCTGTAAGAATGATTTCGCTACCTACCGTACGACTATGACGCCACAATTGAGACCCACCAACGGCCGAGCAGTAAAGTCGCTAGACACTGGTAGTTCGGTCCGACGTTTGAATCCCGAGAACGGGCTGCATGGGCGTGTTCGTGGTTTTCCCCATGTGTAACATGTATACGAGGCAATTTCCCTTGGAAAGTCCTCCACGAAGGCATCCATCCAGTTAGGCAAATTGCCTTCGAGGCTCTGCCATAATCACATAAACTAAATTAAGACGCCACAATCAATCAGCAGAACGCTGATCTGAAAATACGAGTTTATTCGCACTTCCTCTTGTTATTGAGTGATTTAACTCATCGTGTTTTAAGCGGTGTTATCCAAGTTCTGTCAATGAATTAGTGCAATCGGTGTAAAGATCTCGGGGTTATTTTTCTTACGCTGTTCTCTGCAGGTCATTGTTTTATATATGAAAGAAAATATCACTTAACAGATAACTGTACACATCATTCACATAACACACAAAGCAAACAATAAATAAACAGTCCTGCGCGAAGACCAACGAACTGTGTAGAACATTTTTCCTTTTCTGAATTTCCGTCAATATATTTATCTCATTTCTGAGCTTTAGATAAGTGAAGTCATAATGTTACTCTTTAATGCTTTGGTAAGGAACACAGATAACTGAATTATTTTATTTATCATTGTACCGAGGGAACATTCGTCGATGATACGGAGGACTGTACCTGAACTCAGTACACATAAAATGAATTTTAAGGTGCTCTTCATTTAATGCGAAGCTAAACGTTAATGCTAACGCGAAAACTATCTAGACTTACGAATGACAATCCTAACAATACATACGGTTTCACAAAAAGAACGACCATTTTGTAAAATCCAAAAATGAGAATGCATGCAAATATTCCAGTCGGCAGTTGTACATTCCGAGTTGCAGCTGACAATTCTAACAACATGAATGAACTATTGCCATCAGAAGCAAAAAAGCGAAAATAGTAGCAGCCAAAAAAGAAAAGTATCGAACTTCAGACCAGATTTTCTCTGTTAAGCTTTCATCTCGCTTTGCCGATCTTACCTTGGCAGCGCCATTTTGGTGCTTTGGTAATAGAAAAATTTAGTTTTCTTTTGTAGTTTTTTTAAGTCTTTTAGAATCGATGATACCTTCGTCTTGGAAGGTAGAATTTAATTATGGCATTCGTCTTTGCTATCATGTCGTGTAATCCCTATTCACTTCCTTTAAAAAGAATCCAGCGCTTCAACAACTACAAAAAAAGGGGTATTGGTTTTAAAGTTTTTTCTTCCTGTGTATTCGCAATCATTCATTGCATAGCTGCTCGAGAGGTAAAATAAATTATCACATTTGCCCCTTTATAGCACCGTTGCAAGTTCCTTTTTTATGATTGGTACAAAAGAAACTACAGTAAAACATCTTCACAAAATAATGCGTGTTTATTCTTGCGTAAGGACATTGGTTCGAGATCCATATTTTAAGCAAAACTTAACTATTTGGCGAAACGTTTTTAACAATGAAGTGTCTTTCCTGGTGGAGTAATTCACCTATCATAACCACTAAAATAAAAAAAAGGACGCTGTCACTTATATTGTTTGAGTGAATTAGTTAATTGTAGTAAAGCAATCTATCTATCCGCCTAAGATGCTTTTATGATCTGGTTTGATTTATCTGATTATGGCAAAGCACACAAAGGGCTATCTGCCTAAGGGTGGGATGCCTTCGTGGAGGACTTTCTAAAGGCTGGCTCGTATACACGTTACACATGGGGAAAACCACGAAAACGCTTATGCAGCCAACCCGTTCGCCGAGATTCGAACCCCGGACTGAACTACCAGTGTTCAGTGACTTTAGTGCTCGGTCTGAAGCTGGTAGGCAGATGCTTTCTTGAAGGATCTCGTATTGTATGTTTCGGAAACAACATATTGAGAATCGCTAAAAAACTAATCTTTGCGAAATTTAAATTTTGGAAAAACCATCAGTTAAACAACCAGTTTCTCTCTCACCATTTTTAGTTACCCATTTGGTCGACTAGTGGCCGGGAGGCTAAAGATGCTGAACACTGGTAATTCAATCCGGGTTCAATGACGTTGGATGAGCTTACCGTGTGGGCATTTCCATGGTATTGCCCGTATGATTGCGATCTATTTTGCCTCAGTAATTCTTCCACGAAGGCATTCCTTTCTTTAAACAGACAGCTTTCGTGCGGTTTTCTGTAATCAGTTGAAATCTCATTTATCTCAATCACTCAATTTCGGTTATCAAGTTCTTTAATTTAAAAACTTAAGTTTTTCCATTTTTTAAAATTTCAATAGTACTTTTATTTTCGGAAATACCAACAACAGTTAAGCGAATAAGACTACTGAACACCGGTAGTTCGACCCAAGCTCAAATCCCAGCCCCTGCTGGTCAATTTTCGTTCTTTTCATGCGTAAAGTGAATACGAGGCAAATTTCGTTACAAAGTCTTCCTCGAAAATTCCCTTTCCTTAGGCAGATAGCCCACGTGTACTTTGCGTTTTCCAAAATAGAAAAACCTAATCTAACCTTTATCTTTCAAATAAGGTTTACTGTTTTAATTTATTACAATAGTTTAAAATATATTTCCTGATTAAATTTATGGATGTTCAAAATATACGATATACCATTTACTGACTTTACGAGGGAAATATTTATCATTAACTGGAACTAGCTTCCGTAATAGAGGTTCCTTTGAGCGAGGTCCACGTTATACAGCAAGCTTTCTTAAAACAAAATCATTAGTTGTAGTATAAGAGTTATCAGATGATGGAACTGACAAGACAGAAACGTGATTTTTGATGCAAGAATATATGTTCTACAGATTTTTCTTTCTTTTGGATAATCCACTCACTTCCGAAAAAATTAAGCCCTGCAAACATTTTATTGATCATTTATGAAAATTAAGCTGAAAACTACATAGTGTGTTTTGTTTACTATTTTTAAATTACGAAGAGTAGTAAATATAACAGAGTAAGCAGATAGTTCTCCAGTGCTTCGTTATATTTAGTTAAACAAAGCAGTAAGGAATGCAAGTTCTTTAAATAGCTAAAGTTTTCACAATGCTATGGAACTTCAAAATTAATCAGACAGAACTTCCAGTGTCTCGGTGTAATATGCACACATACATAAGATAAACAATTGGGCAAATCAAAGTTATTATTTAAATTTACAACAGGCCCGTAATTCTTTATTCTTATTTGTGTATTTCCCCTTTCTGTTCTAAAAATAGCAGTTGCTTATGATAACTTTTTCTGGACTGCGGCATTTCAAAATTAATCCTTTTCATGCCACCTTAAATAATGAACAATAATGCAGGTATGTTAATGCATACAGTTTCCTCGCTTTGCCTTTTCTCCTGCTAAGACGCCCCGCTCATCCCTCTGCTTCGTCCATTGTTCAAACATTTAAATTTCAAAGTATGTTATGGCGATTAGGTGCGTCTTTCACCCATGATGATGTGTGAAGAAGAATATGTGTCTCAAGAATTGATTGTTCACAGTAAATAGATTATGTTTTGTCTTTGGCCACGTGTGCCCATAGGTGTCATCGTTTTATCCACTCATTTAAGTATGCCTAAGTTACTGCAGAGCAACAACCTTCACAATCCAGTACAGGTAGTCCCAGATCATCTCATTCTAATATGGAGCCATACATACTCAGATCGTCTTATTCCAAGTACAAATTTAGGAATTGCAAAATAATCGAGAAGTAAATGAAAGAGTTAAGAGAGAAATTTATGATTTATATTCAGATGAAAATTTCAGTGATTTAGATAGTAGAATAGGGAAGCAAGAAATGATAATTTGCGAAGCTGACAAAATTACCATTGCTTATTTAATCTTGGGAAGAAGAAAAGCAAATACTTCATTTTTCACAAACGCGTTGGATCATATCTTACAACAGTGCTTATGCAAGAATTAAATCTACGCTAAGATAACAGAAGATCACAAAAATGGTCCAAAAGGACTTACCTGATCTATTATATTATCAAAGGAACGACATACTTTTCGCATCAGCGTAGGAGATAAATATATAAAGCTAGAAGAATTTAGTTTCGAAGGCTTTTAAGTGTTTCTTGGCGCTGAGAAACAAACCGCAAACAAGTATATTTTCATATACCTCATGACTAAAAGCCATGGTTAAAATGTTTTAAAATGTTAGTAAAAAGACTTTTGAATAATTTAGCAATACAAAATACTTTTCTTTTATTATTATCTTAAAGTAAAATAGAGCAAAGTTTCACATTAAGGAAAATTACTTTTGGTGATTTAAAAATTTTTCTAATTTGTAGTTTTAAATAAAATTCTGCTTCTTATCTCTTGGTAAAACTGGCGCTGCCCAATCCTTATCCTATTCATATCTCATAAAAACTGATTATTAATATAAAACTTAAATAAATTTTCCCTTAAATTTTTAAATAGGTATTTGCATCGTTTAAAAACTTAAAATAAAATTAGACCTTTTAATTGGAAAAGTCTTAATTTTTGTACAAAATAACTTCGATGGATCGCATTTAATGAAAATTATGATATTTTAGGCTTTTATTTTTACGTTTATTGCAGTACTTTTTAATAAAAGCTTCTGATACGGCAAAACCGTATTCAAAGCATCGCATTAATGATGGTAATCTTGTATATTTGGATTTTTATGAGGAATGTTAACCAATAAACTTAATTTTTGTCATTTACAGTTTTAATACAGGTTCGAAATCTCCACAGACAAAATTTCTGAAAAACTTTTCTGTGAGCCCTTTTTCTCTGAAACCAAAGTGAAATTCAATAAGATAGTTAACAGTAATAAAAACGCATTTAAGGTGAAATTTTACTACCTCTGGAGAACGTCACTTGACTTTACGAGAAAGAATCCTAAAATTCCATTTACTGTCACTGAATCCGGCGATTTTGCTAGTGTTTGTTAGTCCAGAACTTTCGAAAAGTAGCATTCATTCTCGAAACATTTTACAGCATAAGTACTAATCTAATGAACATTCAGTAAATTGTTTTTCAAATTTATTAATGCTTACTATTAGTTCATATCTGAAATTGGCTTTACTGTGACTGTCATTGTTGGCAGTAAAAAATTAAGACCGTGTTTTGTTAATTACTCGAAATTTCTCTCGGTAGCGGATGTTGTCAAAGAACGATTTGATCACGGTAAAGTACAAGATGTTATCTACCTTATACGGGATGCTTTCAGGGAAGACTTTCTAAGAGAAAATGTGTATTTACATTACACATGAAAACTATGCAAACAGCGTTTGGAAATCACGTCCAATCAGCGGCCGAGCAGTAAATTCATTCAACTCTTGCCCTGGGTTCATTTATCGGGGAACGGGTTGTCTGCATAATTGTTTTTTTCGTGTTTTTTCTCATGTGTAACATCAGCCAGTTTCCGTTGAGAAGCTTGCCACGAAGGCATCTCTTTGGCAGATAGCCCTTGCACACACTGCAATAATTTAAATAGTCCATAAACTTTCGATGGGAAGTGAACGCGAGAGGAACTACCAGTATTCAGCACTGTTATCTATTCGGCCACTGATGAACTTCTAATTATTAGAATACGTTAAAATTTTGAAAGAAAAGATGGAAAAAAAATCCTACGTAATTTTCAGCAATTTCTTTTATCAAATTTTCAGAAATTTGTTGACGCATTGAAAGATTTACGCACTATTAATCAGCTAAATCATCCTAAACATAATCCATCACCCATCAGGTCATCAACTGAAATTTGCGAAAAGCTGGATCTAAATTTTATATAATATTTATTGCTAGCTTAAACAGTCAAAATTATCTTAAATCTTATTCCACTTGAAGGAACTGCTTTTTCTCATTTGTATTATTCACTGTAGTAAAACCCCTATACAAAAATGTCCATTGACTTTCTGAAGGACAAAAACTTAGAAATGTATTTTAAAAAAGAAATTGTGTTTATGAACTTTGATCAAGAAGTATAGTTTTAAAACATTGTATTTGAAATCACAAAATTTTGTTGCCTTGTAGTTACGATAGTTTAGAAGTATTACAGTAGTTCATTGTCTTTATTTCTCAGTACTTTGTAGCCGATTGTTTGACCTCTAATAATCACCTTACACAGCCAACTTTTCGGTCAAAATGGCGCCTCTCTGTTTACGTAATAAACCCCCGAAATCTTTACTGCATGCAAAAGTTCTGTCGTTTGAGAATATAATACATATAATGGTTTGTAACATTAAATGTGTTATTCGAACTAAGGTATTACCTTTCAATTATATTATGGTAACGGACTACATAGACTGAACTTGCTTAAGAAACGTCATGACTCATGTAGTTATTCTGCATTGTCTCTCTTTACTGTAAATTGTAGCTTTTACTGCACTTTCTGCGGTAAGAAATCCCGTTATATTTCAGATTGATTCAAATTCCTTTTCAAATCCACGCTTTCCGAAACTCAAGAACTGAATTTTTAAAGAGAGGCGCCTGTCTAAAGTTTATTCAAGCATATCTAACGCATAAAAGCCTATTGGATCAGCATCAAGAGCTTGAACAATAACATTTCAAAAATGAAATATAGCATATAATCAATTTCTTGTTTCTTTTTTATGTAAAGTTTTTACTGCTCCATTTTTTGTTACAAAGTTTGCCTTTGAACGAGACATACAGTTCAAGTTTGTCCTGTTGTACCCACATTTTATTTCCTTCAGTACTATGCAGTAGGTTTTTACAAATATTCATGGAATAACTGCAATCATTTTAGAGGTTTGGGTTAGGTTAGTTAATCGATTAAGGCAAAGCAATTCGAGGGCTATCTGTTTATATTGTTAAAAGGGCTTCGCGAATCGACACATTATCTTAATCATCTGTCAACACTTCTGATGGTGCGGTTTATTTGATTACGACAAACCCACGCAGGCTATCTACCTAAGGGAAGGGATGCCTTCGTGGAAGACTTTCTAAGGGAAATTGGCTTGTATATACGTTACACATGGGGAGAAACACCAATGCAGCCAGCCCCTTCGCGGGGATTCGAACCTCGGACTGAACTATTAATGTTTAACGACTTTACCGATCGGCCGCTGGTGGGTCATTTGTCTGCCAAGATGTGAATATACACAGTCCAGTCACATTAATGTGACCATCTGTCAAAAGCCAGAATAACCACCTTTCACAGAGTGGACTGCTGCGAGACGTGCAGGAAGAGAGTCACATAGGTCCCTGAAGGTGTTCTCTGGGATGTTGAGCCATGCCGACTCTAATGCCGTGGCCAGCTGCGCTAGATTACGCGGTTGAGGATCCATGGCGCGAACAACTCGATCGAGATGGTCCCACAGATGCTCGATTGGGTTTAAGTCAGGTGAGTTTGCTGGCCAGGGGAGGACGGTAAACTCATCCTGGTGCTCTTCGAACCACGCACGTACACTGGCAGCTGTATGGCACCTCGCATTGTCCTGCTGGAAGATGCCATCATCCTGAGGAAAAACAATGCGCATGTAGGGGTGAACATGGTCCGCAAGGACAGATGCGTACTTGTATTGATCCATTGTGCCTTCCACAATGATCAGTGAACCTAGAGAATGCCAGGAAAACATTCCCCAGACCATAATGCTCCCGCCTCCAGCTTGGACCGTTCCGGCAATGGTTGCAGGGTGGTTCCTTTCAGAGGTTTCACGCCTTATACGCCAACGTCCATCTGTCCGATGGAGCATAAAACGCGATTCATCCGAAAACGCAACCTGTCGCCACTCAGTGGACGTCCAGCTGCTGTACTGGCGTGCAAATTCTAGCCTTCGCCGTCGATGAACAGCAGTCAGCATAGGTGCACGAACCAGGCGTCTGCTTCGGAGGCCCAGACGCAGCAATGTTCGCTGAATAGTACTTTGGGAGACACTTTTGGTAGCCCCTTGGTTCATTTTGGTGGTCAGTTGCTCAACGGTAGCCCGTCTATCTGCCCGAACGCATCTCCGGAACCGTCGTTCGCCTCTGTCATCTATGGCCCGTGGTGCACCACATTTGCCACGTCGCTGATTTTGGACAGTCCCATTTTGCCATGCACGGTACACTTTTACCACGGCGGCACGCGAACAGTTCACAAACTCAGCCGTTTCGGAAATGCTTCCACCCTTGGCCCGAAAGCCAATGATCATGCCCTTTTGGAAGTCGGATAAATCGCTTCGTTTCTGCATTACGCCAACGATTGAAATGTTTTCCGAAGCCCTCACACACCCTTTATATACGCTCAACTGCACTGTGCTGCCACCTGCCTTCTGTGATTGGTTATTTAACTCTGACATGGAAAGTACGTGGTGGTCACATTAATGTGACTGGACTGTGTATAAAGATAATGGTAAAACACGACCACTTTTTCTGGATTGTTCTTAATTTATTTACTATAAAAGAAAATGTTTAAAATTTCTATTTTGTTAAAGAATAAAGACAAACCCTTTCGGCTATTTCTAAAACAATTGTTATTATTGACTGCAAACCCTGATCTTCATCAATTAAAAAAATTCTTCAAATAGAAACCAAGTTATAGACAAATTTATAGTATACAGTAGTAAATAAAGCTTTTAGGAAATAACCGTAACTAAAAATTTAGCTGCCTACTAGTGACGTACATGTTAACACTGTTGAACACAGATAGCTTCAACCGGATTAAAAATTCTCTCGAATGGATGTTTCCGAATGTTACGTAAGTATGACAGAGTTTTCCTTAAAACGTCTTGAGCGACAAGAAAGCGTTCCTCTCCTCAGACAGATAACATCCATTTGCTTTTCCTTAATTAGAAAAATCTTAAAATGGAAACTAAGTTATAAAAAACTTAATAGTATTCAGTAGTAACTAAAGCTGTTAGGAAATAATTGTAAAAAAAAATTAGCTACCTACCAGTGGCGGAGTGGTTAATACCGCTGATTACTGATATCTTCTACAAGGTTAAAGCCCATCAGCGGCCGAACTGTAAAGTCGCTGAACAGTGGTAGTTCAGAATCCTGGAGAATGGGCTGGTTGTATGGGCTTTTTCGTGGTTTTCGTCATGTGTAACTTGTATACGAGCCTTCTCTTCTTAAAAAGAGGCCCACCAGCGGCCGAGCGGTAAAGACGCTGAACACTGGTAGTTCAGTCCGAGGTTCGAATCTTGCGGGCTGGCTGCATGGGCGTTTTCGTGGTTTTCCCCATGTGTAACGTGTATACGAGCCAGTTTCCCTTAGAAAGTCCTCCACGAAGGCATCCCTCCCTTTAGGCAGATAGCCCTCGTGTGCTTTGCCATAATTGAATAACCTAACCTAACCTTCTTAAAAAGTCCTCCAGGCATCCCGCCCCTTAAACCCACAGCCCTTGTACGCTTTGCCATAGTTAAATAAGCCAAACCAATCAATCGGGTTTAAAATCCTTTCGAATGGATTTTTCCAAATGTTCCTTTGTAATTTTTCAAACATTCAGCGAATCCGACAGAGTTTTCTCTAAAAATTCTTTAGAGACTAAAAGACGTTCCTTTCCCTAGGCAAGCAATATTCACTTGCTATTCCTTAATCAATTAGCCAAACACAAACTTACTTAAATATTAACAGTTTAAAGTAAGACAGAAATCCTTATTACGTACTAACATAATTTTCAGCTCATTCATATAAATTCAATTCATATAAATGTAACAAATCCGTAAACGGCACTAAATCGTAAATCACCGCAGTCGTCTGAAAGTAATAAGCTCTGAGAGAAATTAATTTTAAATTTTATATACGTTATTTGCGGGGAATTAAACTGGAAGAAACATTTCAGATAAATTAAGCTTTGTATTCGTTAACTAAAACAGCACGTAACATTGTGCGTTTAATAAAATATTTGGATTACTGAGATTATAGCAAATGAATTGAGAGTTATCTACCTAAAGGAAGGGATGCTTTCGTGGAGCGTTTTCCAACAGAAACTGGCTTGTAGTAATGCTACAAAAAATGAAAACCGGTAAAACCCCCACAGCTAGCCCGTTCGGCTGGATTTGAACTCGGGTCGAATATTAACCGGTTTTTAACTCTCGACTTCTGGTGGACGTGCGCTTAATTGATGAACTGGCTTCCGTTGGAATCCTAGTGAATGGTGAGGTGCAAGAGTACTTTCGATGTTTTCACCACGTATAACATAACCACGAGCCAGTTACTCTTGGAAAGTGCAACATGAAGGCATCCTTTTTGTTAGGAAGACAGCCTTCGAATATTTTACTATATTGAATTAAACATAATAGGAAAATCATCTCATCTTTTATAGTAAATGAGAAAAATAAGTTTGAATATTTAGTGAATTTATAGGAATATTTGGTTTTAAAGGTGATTATATCAACAGAATTCAAAGAGAAGCGGGAAAGGAAAGTTAAATAAGTTTCTCAAGAATCAATTGACTAAAGAACTAATTTTTCAGAAAATTTGTTTTCAAGGTTGAAATGAAAAAAATGTGATAGATGTGTAAACCTCGCAACTAAAGTGGAAATATAAAAATTTGGATTAAGTATCTTTCTAGTATATAACTTGTCAAAAATTAATGTCACTGGATTAGATATGTTAAGAGAAGCAAATTTTAACTTATCACTTCAGTATCCAAGTAATGTAGTAAATGATGTAGAAATCTCGTCGAAAATATATATTTCTGAAAAGCACGCTGTTTCAGTAATTCTGGTCACTAAAGCAAAATTATACATTTAAAAAATATTCATGAATACAGTTTAGTTCAAACGTATCCAAATTCGACAGTTGAGCAAGTTCGACAGTTGCAGTATTTTTTAAACTTGTCAGTTATGATTTCTAAGGAAAAAAAACACTTCGGCAAGACCAAAATAAGGAAACGTTAGGCAAAATAAAATACCTGTCAAGAAGAAATTTCAAATAAGGTTATTCGCTCTACAGAACCCGAAT
Organism: Stegodyphus mimosarum; assembly: GCA_000611955.2. Lineage (NCBI taxonomy): Eukaryota > Metazoa > Arthropoda > Arachnida > Araneae > Eresidae > Stegodyphus > Stegodyphus mimosarum. Next base: position 573,650 of record KK118066.1, on the reverse strand, counting down.
GATGGAATTAAGTAATACATTTTGAACAAATGTTGTCGATTTTGCTTTGTTACAAGCTCTTTTTCTAAATTATATTACGCGGGAAAATGCCTGAAAAATTAATGAACTTTTATTTTATTAATTGCATTGCTGGTTATTTATTTTCAAAGTTGTTTGCTATTTATCAAAATGGAATTTTTTACCATTTTTGATTTAAAAATTTTAAGGTATTTTCTGAATGGGTAAGGCCATGATTTCTTAAATGTGTATGTTTGCCGTTACTTCTTTGCCGCTGGTGAAAAAATACCTGGACACTGCTCTTGTTATCTACATCTGATTTTTGCAAATAACTTCCTCCAGCATTATTGATTTCATTTAATATTGAACGGCCATTCGAGTTTATGATAAATTGCCTTGTTCTGGGATAAGTTGAATACACGGCAAATCGTTTAGGGAAATCTATAAAGGTTTATATAACAGAGAAAATTTATTAGTCAACAAACCGAAAGTTAATTTGAATGATATCAACTGGAGTGAACGGTATTTGCAACTAAAATTAATGTATGAACTTTTTCTGCACTAAAGCGGTGCAAAAATTTGAAGTTACAATTTTAACGTTAGAGTGATGAGAACCGAACTTTTGAGATGGATTGAATACGCTAATTTTAAACATTTTCAAAGAAAATTGTTCTTTCTATTATTGCCGGATTCTCAGATACAAGCAGTATGACTAAGGCAGATTACCCTCGCATTCTTTGCCAAAGAGAACAAATGCTTTCATAAAAGACGTTTCAAGAGTAGCTGGTTTATATTCATGTTGTAAACTAGGAAATTCACGAAAACTCCCAAGCAGCCGTACTGGGTCGGTTGGTTATTTAAAGACGGCAAAACACACGGAAGCTATTTAACCAAGGGAAAACTGACTTGCATTCACGTTACAGATGAACCACAAAAACCAGCCATGTAGCCAGCCCATTCGCCTGATTTCGAACCCAGGTCGAACTATCAGTATTCACTGCTGGGCCACTTATGAGGTCCAGACTTATGCAAGTAAACTAGGAAAAGTAATGCTATGTTTATATGTATTCTTAAAAATATTCATAGCTAATAGAATACGTGTAGATATATCTAGTGTTAGCCTCCCTTATTATGACTTCAAAGTGTATTTTTGCAAAGCAACAGAATTTTAAAACTACTTACAATACATGCAGTTGTAAGTCAGCTATATTATTTTCTTAAGTTTTTTTTTTCTCTGAAGGGCGGAAGTCGTATAAAAATGTATTCTCAAACAATTTAAAACTATCATTTTCTTAACTTATCTTTCATTACTTTACTCTAATAAATTAGTCCAGTATTATGGGAAAAAAACACCTTTCTAATGCTATATAATCGACTGTAAAACGGGTTCCAGCATTTTTAAAAGTGAAAATTAGAAAGAGTGCTCAAGTCCCAGATCATTTTTAACACTTGAATAGTCTCTGACTACCAGAACAGTATTTTAATTTTAATATATTTTTTTTCTCCCCACTTAAAGCAGATAATTTGATTGGGAGAGTAATAAATGTTCACATTTATTAATTTTTTATGGAATTACATAGTACAGGACATTTAAAACTAAAACATAATTTAAAATAATTACATTAGAGGTATAAAAATAATAAACGCTTATAAAATATTTAAGTACAAAAATGAATAATTATGAAACGAAAAATGTGTGTGTAGAATCAAAAAAATCGTTTGCAAGGTGCACTGTGAAGTAGAAATTTCACAAGAAATACACAACAGTAATAATTAACTCTCAAACTCTTAAACTCAAATTTTCGCTCTGTTGTAGTTCACCAGCATTACCATAGGACTTTCTCCGGGAATGAATTTCGCTTGCACCTTTCGCCCCTGGTCCCTGCATAGTCGTCTTCCTACTAGTTTAATATTGCGTATATGAGAGCTTGCCTTCTCCTGCTCACGTTCTTTGCCTATGTCACCCCAGTTTTTGTGAAGACCAGTCCACATAAAAATGTTTAAAACGACATTAACTGTGAGGTGGATAGTCTATTTGAGGCACAAACTAGTCTAGCTTCAGCTTAAAACCTGTTTGATATCAACAGGAACAAATGTTAAATTAAGAAAATGAAAATTGGGGAAAATTCTTTACCCAGCTAGTTCCAAAAAACAATTGTAAAATAGCTGGTTATAATGTCGATAGTTTTCTGAATTCGCAGGGTAATCACCTGGAATTAATTATGAAGTTACGCTTATTACTAAATTATTGATGAAAACAGTTGATATATTTCGAGCGTGTTCAGGTAATATTTTCTTTAAATGCTCATGTCTCATCAAATACGCATTGTTTTCATTTTAAATTTCAATTTAATATTTCTCTCGAATGTATGATATGTTTATTGTAACATTTCTTCAAATCTGTTTAAAAACTCTGCATATTATAAGAAAAAACATGCCAAAGAAAACTAAGTTTCAATCTTTGTTAATATTCGTACCTTTTTTAAGGTTATTAGAAGATGGCAAAACACACAAAGGCCCTCTCCTTAAGAGAAGGAATTCTTTCGTAAAAACTTTCTAAAGGAAATTGATTCGTATTCGCATTACACATAAAGAAACCACTAAAGCCAACCATGAAGCCAGTTCATTCCCGAAACCAGTTCAAAATTCCGTGTATTTAGTAATCTTAATCGCTCGACCTCTGGTGGAGCCCGTCATTCTTACGAATATGCATACGAACTCTGCAGATAGCTTGTAAAATACTCTTATTCCGTAAAAGTTGCAGATCATTTCCTGGTTTTATGTACATGGTGACGAAATATTTTTGCTTAATAATTTTATTTCGTGTCTTCTAAAATGCACTCGTGATTGAATTTTCATGGAAGCGGGAATTCAAGCACATTATTTACGCTGTGCAATTACAGAAAAGTTTGTCAAGTGTTTCTTTAGAAATTTGACTTCCGACTTTCAACTGTAAAACTCATATATTTATATAATAAACTAGTGTATTATGTAAAATTATAACATATGTATAAATAAAACTAATTAATATAAAGAGATATAAAGATATATATATGTAAAGAAAAATATTTTCACATGACCAACTTTAAGTGATAAATGAAAAAAACTTACTTTTATGAGACCGGGACGAAATGTATTAGTGGGTATTGCAGTCTTGCCTCTCAATATAATCTAGCATTCAGTTTCACAAAAATAAAATATTTGTTTCTGCGTAAAGTAGAGCGTTTATTTTATTTAAGTATCTGATTTACTCTGTTACGCCTGGTAAGAGAAACAGAAAACGCTTTTAAAAGTATGTATGTGGTATTTAAATCCCGGTAAGTTGAGATTCTACTGCAATGTGTGGTAGATTATTTGCAAGGAAAGTTTTCCTTTTCCGAATGGATAAAGTCGCTTAACACACGTAGTTCGGGTTCGGGGCTCGTAACCCGAAGAACGGGCTGGCTTAATGGCCGTCTTCATGGCTTTCCCAGTGCGTAAAGGGTATACGAGCCAGTTTCCCTCAGAAAGTCCAAGACATCCCTCCTTTTAGACAGATAGCCCTCGAGTGCTTTCAATCAATCAATCAATATATATATGAAAAAAGACTTGTTTTCTGCATTTTTAAAAAGGATAAGAAAGGAGCTTCGTTTAAATAAGTACAACATAATCTTCAATGTCCAAGTACAAATTTATGTAAATAAGCGTGCTAGTAGAAGCCGTATTTACAGTAACGTCGATTTTAAAAACAGAGGTACGCTTGCTGTGCGTAAACTTTAACCGCGAAATACATCCCATTTTCGAATTTATTAACGTTACAAGTTTTAATTCACTGATATTTTATTATATTTTATATTAAAAATTGGATTAAATCGAATTATTTGATTATTGGAAAGCACAACAGGTCTGTGTCTATGAGACAGGATGGATTGGTAGGGATCTATCTATGGGAAATTACTCGTATTTGTGATGCAGGAAAAAACTGGGGAAATCTCCCGCAGATTGCCTTTTGTTCTGCTCGAAAACAACTTTGTGAGAATTACTACTGATTTTTGTCTTTAGCCACTCAGCGCTCATCGGCTAATGAAAACGGTTAAAGGATTATTTTTTCCAGAACTACGTTGAAAGAGATTCCATATAGTGTCACATTATGAGTAGTATTTTACCTCTTGACAGTTTTACGTCATCAGAATATATGCTTATTCCAAGAGCTAATTAAAATATTTAAGAAATACTTTTCTATAACAAGGCCTACCAGCGACCGAGTGGTAAAGTTGATAAACGCTGTTAGTTTGACCTAGGTTCGATTCCAGACGAAACTACTAACTGCATGACTTTTCGTGGTTTTCCCCATGTGTTAAGCGTATACGAGGCAACTTCCCTTAAAAAATTCTCCACGGTGCGTTTCTCCTCTTAAGCAAATAGTTCTGGAATGCTTTGCTGTAATCGCATAAACCAAATCAAACTAACCTTCTTATAACAGACCTTAGAGAAAGATGCCAATTTGGACCTTGAGATTCGGAAAATTCAAGCGTGTATTTACATTGTTTTATAGAAAACTACTGCCTATTTCACAGACGCTCTAAAACGGGTTATTCTCCTTTGAGGAAAATAAAATGCGGTGTTACTTAGTAAACATAACCATAATTAAATACATTTTTGAAGTTATTTCTTACATTAAAGTACAGAAATTAGCTAACCATCAAAGAATAATTTATTCGTGTGTCAGAGAGATTTGTTTTCTTGTTTTATGAAATACGTGCAATATTTCTCTAAAATTAATGTCCATATCAGATTCATTTTAACCAATTTCAAAGTTTGTACGCTTCTTTTATATTTATGATCATGCACCATTTATTACATAGTTACGAAAGCAGTTACTTTACATTTCATACAGAATATTTTTTATAAAACTCACTAAAATGATATGATAGCACAAAGAAAAATTAGCATAAAATACAAAATGTCAAAATTTGTGATAATTTAAGATTTAGAGTTTTAAGTCAGAGAAGGTAACTAAGCACTGCAGTTATGTCTAAATACAAAAGTTAACGGCATTTTACTATGCTTTTGTGAGTTAGTTTCGTTAGGTTTATTGTTATGTTACTTTAACTGGACTGAAAATGAATTTTGGATCAATACATACTGGTACGACTTAAAAATAAATTCGAATCAATCAATGAATCCCTAGCATTTAAGCCATATAAGGTGCCATATGTTAATACTATGGTGCTTAATTTTGTTCCCCATTTCATTACTTTGAGAATTTCTTGACGAACTCATGTGGGAAAACTAAATTAGAAATGCGAAAACTTTCTCTTAATTTACTTTTATATTTAATAAAAAATCAGTTCTTTTAAACGGAAATAATTTTATTTAAACCGCTTTTTGTTAATTAATCTGTTCCCTTCGTAAACTAAAAAAATTCGAAAGATCTCCAAAAACAGGAAGGTAAAAAAGTGTCTTAAAATATTAAATTAATTAGAATCAATATTAAATTCAAACAAGTAGCAATAAAATCGATTTGTTAAAACTAGGCCTAAGCAAATACTATCTAACACTTAACAGAAACAATTCCGATCATTAAAACTTTAGCAACGGAAACGAAGATCTCTTCAGTTTCCTCCGAAAGAAGGAAGAGTACGAGAGTTTAAATATAGACAGAGGACGTCAACAAAGACTTCCGTTGTCTATATACTTCTCCCATACAACTATTTCGGATGTGAGGGAGCAAGAGATGCACTTACCTAAGCACGTGCCGAAAGATCCGAGGAGCACAGCGAACCGCAAACCCCTCTTCTCCAGGATCCAGTTCGCGGGAAAGATGAGCGGAATATAGGATGCCATATAAATCATGGAGGTCCAATTGATGGCAATTTCTTGAACACCATAATATGTGCTAACAATGTTCGTTATAATAGCGTATTCTATCCACTGAAAAGCATTTGACATAGAGTACATCACAAACAAGAACAGCATCAAAAACCGGGATCGATAGACTTGGGTGTCGCCCTCCATTTTGGTTGCCATGGCGCCAGCTGCCTGAAAACAAGAATGAGAACGGGATAAGTTTGCGTCACCAGAATTTTTGAAGGTCACGTTAACTCCCTCTGTAGCAGTGACACTCAGACTGAACTGAGAAATTCACACTTAGTAAGTTTCAGGATGTCGTTTTCCCAAAAATGTCGTTCAAAAAAAAGTTTAAAAAAGTTCAAAGATCAGAGTTCAAAAGAAGCTTGCGAATTACCTTTAGAGAAAAGATAAGCTTAAAAAAAAGAGAGAGAGATGAGGGAGATAGAGGCAAAAGTGCGCGAAATGAAAAATAAATAAATAATAAAATAAAAAACCGCTAACAGAAGAAAGGTTTTAGGAAAATAAATAGCAACGACGACAATAATAATAATAGGTGTCAGACAAAAAAAAAGTAAAAGGGATCTATAAAACTGGGAAACCAAGCTGTAGGAATACTACAGAATGAAAGGTATTAAGACTACGGAGAAAACAAAAGAATCTAAGTAGCGGAAAAGCAGGAAGCTGAAGAAATTTAGTTAGTTACAGAATGAGGTTTCAAACAGAAACTGATAAGATGTAAAAATACAGCCAGTAAACAAATAGGAGCTAAACCAGATATTGTTATAGTAGAACAACGGGGGACGTACGGGAAACACGAAAGAGGAACAAGATTAAGAGGCCTAACTACAGGTAAACCGATCTCGTGCCTGTATACACGCAGATACGCATCTGCTTATATTCCGAATGACAAAACAAAAAGGCACTACACAGGAATAGCATCAAAGTAGAATACCCAGAGCAATGAAAGTAAAAACGAAAAATCATGGCTATTTAAAATATATTCATTTTGTACTTAAGATTCAATTTAAAAACAGTAAGGCCTACGACTCCTTGTTATTCAGCCCTTTTACGTGTTATGCAAGTCACTCATTGTTCAATCACTTTTAAACGTTTTAATTAAGCATATTCCATCAGCACTTTTTAAAATATCTCAGCTGCGAGATAACTGCGAGAAGGACGCGGCTTATTAAAAACTGGCACGGTTGAGGCATCGCGAGTTGAATGGCAAGAAAGCAAACTTCGCTCAGTAATGATATTTCAGAGGTCACGAACGTTTTTAGACTCGAAAATAACTGACGGCGGTCTTCAAGTGCAAAGACTTACTTGTCATCTAATTATGCCAAAATGAAATTTTTTTCGGGAAATCAAGCTTCAGATTTCACTCCATTACTTTATCTTAGTATTTACTTTATCTTAGTATTTACTTTATCTTAGTACTTACTTTTATCTTAGTACTTACTTTTATCTTAGTATTAAGTTTCATTTCCCTCTTCGTAAGGGAAGAGATTGAAAGCATAATTTTGCATATTTTATCCAATCCTTTAAGCACTCTCAAATAAGAACTTAACTCTTAACAGCATATACACCAAAACCGAAAAATAACAGTTATTTGCTTCAGACAAATAACAAATATAAATACATTAATTTATTGAATTGTTAGCGATATCTATCATTAAAAAGCTTAGATTGTATTATATCCAGTCTTTTACGAAAATCTTCCTCTAAGGATTAATGAGTGACGTACAGAAGTGAATCAAACTTTTTCTTTCCTTCGGATTTTGCAAGCTTGTGTGTTAAGAACTTAAGATAAACTTTGAAAATATTTCACATAACACAAAAATTGCTTTTAACATGCTAAGGCTTATTAACATATTCGTAAAATGTGTCTAATATTACAAGAAAGTGCTATTTTTTTAACAGTGAGAAGTAATTGCGATTAATTAAGTAATTGAGATTAATAATTAAACTTTTTAATAGTGAGAAGTAGCTGTAGTTTCAACGAAATGATGAAAAATATTTTCTTTCTGAGAAACATTTCTTGTAAACACATTGTCGAAATTTGTGAATCTCAACTTTATAGTACTTAACTAACAGAGATATAAAAATATACTAATAAAATTATAATTAAAATTCTAATATGAAATAAATGCAGATTAGAGTATGACAGATAAATAAATGATTACAGAATTTCCTCACTTGTATACATCGTTTATTCTACAAAAGAGATCAAAGTTCAACACAATTACGTTCAGGGATAGTCATATTTTATATTTTGCTACTTAATTCAGTCTTTGTTCCTCACGGAAAAGCGTTAATATTTACGACTGATGGTAAAAGAACTTACCAAGTTGCCTTTGGATCCAGATACGATCAGCAAATACAACTCCAATCAATGGATCTACTTAAAAAATAGTAATAATAATAAAAAAAAGTGTTCGCGTTCCACTTCCCGTTTAAATGAGCGATCAATGACGTCACAGTTTCATCCCGTACATCCTTGTCGGAGCTGTTCACAAAATTATTGTTGTAGAACCGAACCGAACCGAACCGAACCGAAAACAAGAAAACTAAAACAATGGCCCTAACAGAAACGAGATGACCTTATGTTTCTTCACGAAAGTATCACTCGTTACGTAATAGCGTGGAAGAGGAGGGGAACGATATTTTAATCAGATAAAGAAGTGCTAAATTTCGCAAAGTAAAAATTTTTTTAACGGATAAAATTTAAGGAAGGTTCTAGTTGGTAGGATAAACTATTTGACTAAAGAATCGTTGTGTAAGAAAGATTATGAATAAGCTGTCAGATTGGGTGATAACGTATCGTGCTCGTAGAAGTTACGCACTATTTCACAGAATGGTTTTGTTTCATTGGAAAGACAATTCGTTTGTTTGAGAAATATTAAATAATCTGACAGATTAGTTTGATCGGATTATCACCCGTTCTCATACTCCTAAAATGATTTACTGTGTGGAAAACTTTCATTTGTTTAATTATTTCAATGCAAAATCAAGGAAAAATATTTAGACGCAAGAGAAATTATTAGGCTGGGATTACAGAGCCTTAGGTGAACTGAGAAAATTACAAATATCTGTACCAGCGTTTGTGTTCTGGTTCCGATAAGTTATGCTGATAAAGTTTAAATCTCTCCATTATAAGAACTGTTTGAAACGAGGCTCAAAAATTAGTTTTCACAGAGCACCTGATATAAGGATCTGTTTCCTTCTGAAAAAAATAAGGAAAACTGTGTCTTTAGCTATGTCAGAGAATTGTTTGTTCATTTTCTTGCTTTGTTATTCAGGAATAATTCGTTTTGCCTGAAACCAATAATTTTCTCTCACAAGAACCGTCATTTGATTACTTATTAATTACTTCTGTTACTATTTTAGAGTAGTTCCAAAATAAATTTCAGATCATGAAAGAAAGCGTTTCATGCCTCTCCTGAGCTTGTTAAACTATTTTCTTTAATTTTTACTGTAGTTTAAATAGAGAAGAAAACTTTAGTCAAAATTATTAATTTTTCCTCAACTGTGGCGCATCAGTGGCTGAGCGGTAATGTCACTAAAACTAGTAGTTCGACCGAGATTTAAATCTCGAGAAACAGCATGGTCGCTTTCGAGGTTTTCCCAGTATATGAGAAGATACGAGCTAGTTTCTTTTAGAAAGTCCTCCACGAAGTACCGCTTCCCTTAGAAAGATAGCCCTAGAGAATTTGTCCATTACCAAATGAAACAAAACCTGCACAACTGTAGATTAATATTACAAAATGCCTTTTTAGTTCAGTAAAGTTAATTCGGTTATTTCTTACTAAGCATCCTTTGGATCGCTTTATTTCTATTTTATTTCTGACTATTAAGACAATTTTTCTGACTAATTTCAATGGTAAAAAATAACTTCATCCGCAGCGCACTTCAGAATACTAATTCCTCCCTGTTAGTAAAATATGTCGAGGAAATTCGCGGAATGGTAGAAAAGTAAATGTAACAGCTCCATCTTTTTTTTAATTGTTCAAAGAAATGTGCTCATTTCGGGACAATAAGCAACTGTTTCGCTCCGAGATCCTTCCTCCTTTCGTCGTATCAGTAAATGGCATCATTTACATGAGCACCCAAAAAAAAGTCTGGATAGTTTGTTCTAAAAATATACTCAATATACGTCAGTTTTTACTCACACTGTCGCTTTCACAGAAATTTAAAGTGATTATTATTTGCCCTTCGAATGCATTTTGGAAGCTGGCTGTGCAGGAGAGACGTTTTACAAAGAAAAATGATAACGGCCGAGCACCTTCCAAAACTTACCCCTTGTTCTTCCTTAATATAGAAAATGCCAGTGTCTGGAACATGCTGGTTACTCTTTTGAGTGCCTTGCATAATCTTGGCTTCAACATTCGCACAAACGTTAAAAGTCGCAGGAGCGACTCTTTGTTCGTTTTCGCTAGGTCTTCAAATGCGACTAAGGAAATACCAAGAAATCGATTTAGGGTTTCAAGGAGAATAAAGGAAATGAATCATATCAAGTGGAGTGAAGTTCTGCGACAGGCTTGACATTAAATTGGAGGAGGGGGGAGAGAACGTCAAATACGTTAGCTCGGAAAAATCTAGCATCTTTTCAGAAATGCTGGCTTGGCAGAATTACAAAGAATTTGCCGAAGTGCAAATAAAATATTTCAGTTTCGACAGGCACTGAATAAAAGTCGAATGTACGTGGCTTAAAATTTGATAGTTTAAAATAAATTTATAGAATATATCCATTCATGAAATTTACAAATATTAATAAGTAAAAGGTTCTCTTGAAGTTTTTGGTTTCAAGCAGCATTTTATTTGAAAATATTTGTAAACTTTATTAGTGAATATAATCTACAGAGGCTGTTCGCACATTTTTTAGAGGGTTGGGTTGGGTTATTCAATTATGGCAAAGCACACGAGGGCTATCTGCCTAAAGGGAGGGATGCCTTCGTGGAGGACTTTCTAAGGGAAACTGGCTCGTATACACGTTACACATGGGGAAAACCACGAAAACGCCCATGCAGCCAGCCCCATTTTTTAGAGGAGTTTGCTGTGCTGCAGGGAAAAAAAATTCTTGGAAATTTTTTTAACTGCAACTATATTTTTGAAAGTATATATTATAGTCTGCTGCTTGACAGTTTTGTTTTCATAAAAAGTCGCTTTTGAAGAAGCAAGAAGGAAGGAAAGAAGCAAGGGAAAGAAAAAGAAAGAAGAACAGAAAGCAAGAGAGTTTTTTTTAAGAAGCAAGGGAGGGAAAGCTGTGTTTGTGTTCTTTCCGAAGAAAGTTATTCTTATCTAGTTATTAAAAAACGTTGTGAAAGCCATGGGTTTTCGATATCTAAAGCTACGATAGGAAATGTTAACAACAAAGGGAAAAAAAGTCAAAATTCAGCTTCAAGTGGAAAAATTGTTCCAAATACGCATCCAAGGATAAAACGGAATTTTTCGAATGCTGCAAAAGTAAGATCTTTAATGTTAAAAGGAAATCCACAAATTCAAAGGATCAGTTGCAAAATTATTAAAATGTTCAGTGTCAGCTGTAAACAAAGTAATTAATGCAGATTTCAATCTTAAAAACATAACGTGTATCGTCTTGCTCCACGATATATCTCCGAACGCAGAACGCGCTGCAGAATTCTTTATGAGAAAGATTTATCCGGACAAAAAATGAAAAAATGTTTTCACAATAGACGAATCTTGGGTGTACTTAAATGACTGAAAAAAAAAGATCCATTTATTTCAGCAAAGAGGAGGAAAAAAATCTTAAAACATGGTTCAAGGAATCTAAAGAACATTTTTCTAAGGAACTTTTATGATTGTTGCTGGCTTTTCATAAAACGGCAAATTAAAAATAAAGCGTGTAGACAAAAATGTTAAGGTCAACTCCGCATATCGTCAAAAACATATTTTATATCCTATTTTCAAATATGACATACCTTCTCTTTACACACAGTGACATCAATCATTAGAACTGCATCAAGACAAGGCAAGCAGCGACACATAAAAATATATTGTTCATTTCCTGGTAAAAAATGAAACAAGAAACCGGTATCAAGGCCATAACCCTTCATTCATACCCCTACTAAATCTCCTGATCTATCACTAACGTAATTTTGCGCTGTTGGAACTTTTAAAAAATGGGTCGTCCAAACGTCGACTTAGAACCTCCTTTTGGAAAGTTGTTCGAGAGCAATGGGATAAAATAACTCTTCGGATACTACAAAAGGCTTTATTGTCTTGGAAATTACGGTGTATAAAGATAGTGAAGAACAAAAGTTATCAAATAGAACATTTGAAACAAAAATTTTAGATAAAATATTTCTGTAATTGCAATGAAAATAGTCTAAAAAGTGTGCGAACAACCTCTGTATGCAAGTTCTAAAATTATTTTAAGATAGGCGTGCACCAGAAACTAGCATTAGCAAACTTTTAGGAAAATTCATTGTAATGTAGATTTACCTTAAATTAAGTTTCTACTTACTTCTGGCTATTATTCGATAGATCTTGAGATTATCTAGCAATTCTCAATTTTATCTAATATCCAGTAGCTGGCCCACCAGAGGCTGAATAGTTAAGACCACCGAATACTTGGAGTTTGACCCCGGCTGGAACGCTGGCAAAAGAGTTGGCTTCAAAGTTTGGTTTTACATATGTGTAATGTGAATACAAGTCAGTTTCCCTCATATAGTTCTCTAGGAAGGCATCCATTACCTTAGACTTCTCATATGTGCTGTGCCATATTCAAATAACCTAGCCTATCACGTTGCTAAAAACATTTGAGCTTTATTTATTTATAGTGTAAAGATGTCTATTGCGTTGCTTAATTAAGAACCCAATCTCGGTTTTGAGCCCGTTTTCTGATAATTTTAAATTAATTCATCATATAGTACAGAATAAAAGATATCTAAGCAACGATCTAGTCGTGAAAACCTCGCTCGAATGTTTAGCTACATATGAACTTCTAAGGCATATCTGCCCACCCATGGCCGAGCGGATAAAACCGCTAATTAATAGTAATTGTTAAACCCAGGTTCAGGTCTTGATGAAAGCGCTGTTTGCATGGCTGTTTTCGAGGCTTCTTCCCTGTATGACGTGAATACCAGCAGTTTCGCTTAGAAAGGCATAGCTTTCTCGCAAGCAGACAGCTCTAGCGCGCTTTGCGTTTATCTAATGAATCCAAATTTTAAAATATTTCTTTAGTTTTAACTCAGATGCAACCTGGTTTCTTGTTAGAAAATGCTCTACGTAACAACCATCTCTAGATCAACAGCTCACGTCATTTTGCTGAAATTGTTTACTCCCTGAACAGTTTTGATGTTAAGTATAAATATTAATGGCTGACGATCAATGGCCCACCAGCGGCGGAGCGGGGAAGTTGCTGAACACTGGTAGTTAGGTCCTGGGGTTCAAACTCCGACGAACGGGATGGTTGCGTGGTCGTTTTCGTGGTTTTCTTCATGCGTAACGTGCATATGAGTCAGTTTCACTTAGAAAGTTCTCCACAAAGGTATCCTTTCCTTAGGCACATAGCCCTTGTGTGCTTTGCTGTGATTAAATACACCACACACATATTAACTTTTTATTTTTATCTCTAGTATTATTAACAAGCATAAAGATCTGTACAGTGTTTTAAAATTTATAAAGCAATTCTGATTAAGGAGTAACAGTTTATTCAACTTGGATACCGATAACCTAAACTTAAGAGATTCGTGGAAGGCTTTCTAGGGGAAACTGAATCATATCCACATTACACATGAAGGAACCATGAAATTCACCATATAGCCAGCCCATTTGATTGCTATGAAACCCACTTTGAACTCCCAGCATTAAGCAATCTCAGCCACTCGACCCACCGATGGGACGATGACAATGAAGTGCTATAGATTATCTTCTATCTTCTTTAAAATGTCTCTTTCTTTAAGGTATGCTTTATTATCAGGGTATCTTATATTTATCTGCTTTCTAGTTAGATTGCCATATATGGTAGATGCCGCATATGGTATGGTTGCCATGGTAAAGACGCTCGCAAACAGCAAGCAATTAATGGTTCAATTCTTCTTGGCGGGGAAAAGACAAAAATTTTACGCTGATTTGCAATTGTCTGTACACTTTGGCCGCGCCTCCGAACAATTCAAGGCCCACCAGCGGCCGAGCGGTAAAGCGCTGAACACTGGTAGTTCGGTCCGAGGTTCGAATCCCGCGAACGGGCTGGCTGCATGGGCGTTTTCGTGGTTTTCCCCATGTGTAACGTGTATACGAGCCAGTTTCCCTTAGAAAGTCCTCCACGAAGGCATCCCTCCCCTTAGGCAGATAGCCCTCGTGAGCTTTGCCATAATTGAATAACCTAACCTAACCTAACCTAACCGAACAATTCAAGAGTCAGCTGTATTTCAAAATATCAATTTGCATTTATTGCTGCCTCTAAAATTGTCTCTGAATTTACTGCAGCGCCATTAAATTTGGCGAATTCATTTAGAAATGCCGGCCTGGGAAATTTTTTAATAACAAAATGAAAAAGAAAGGCATTTCCATTGGAAATTCATCTTTCTCTAAATTTAATAGCTAAATTCGAAACTTTTAGCATAGTGGCTCCGCTTTTGAAATAACAGAATTATGCTACAAATAATCATCAAAATTTTACCAGTCGATGTAAACGAACTTGTTATTAAAGATGAATGAAATAAGAAAGCGAAGGAAATGACCACATTTAATACAGTTTAACGAGGAATGAAATAGGTTATTTTCAGTAATTTTTTCCTTCAGTGCGTTCTAGTTTTGCTGTCAAATACAAGCTACTTAGTTTGAATTAGTAGCGTTAGTAAAATTATTATAACATTAAAACTTATTATAACATAAAAATTTAAAGTATAACATTTTATTATTATAAAATAAATTATTATGACTTATAATTATTCACTTTCTTTGAAGCTCCCTCGAATTTAATGATAGGCGGTTAAGTTTGTGACTAAAATTTGTTAAACTCTTAACATTACGAAAGGTTAGGTTAGGTTATTTAATTATGGCAAAGCACACGAGGGCTATCTGCCTAAAGTAAGGGATGCCTTCGTGGAGGACTTTCTAAGGGGAACTGGCTCGTATACACGTTACACATGGGGAAAACCACGAAAACGCCCATGCAGCCAGCCCGTTCGCGGGATTCGAACCTCGGACCGAACTACCAGTGTTCAGCGTCTTTACCGCTCGGCCGCTGGTGGGCAACATTACGAAAGAAAGATATTAAACGTCTTTGTTTTTATTTGCTGCCTAAAAAATGTCAAATTTCATAGTTATATTAATGGAACTGAAACAACCATTTGCTATAATTATATAAAAGTAAATGAAAAACCAAACTGAATGCTCAGTTTCACTTTAAGCTGTGATGAACAAATACTTTGAAATATTCATATAAACCTTATTGAAAACAAAGAGAAGGCTCCATATATATGCTAGCTCACTGCGTCACATGCAATGCCACTACCAACGCCACGTAAGCGATCGTTAATCTCGTTGCTCATTATATCAAACATTTGTATCACAAACGCTTTTGGTAAAAACAAAGTTAACGAACTTTTTTTCGTAGCCTTCAGCAAACTCAACTTCATACTGTTTCTCTGCCTACAGCAATGCACCCAAAGGCTATCAGTCTTAAGGAGGTTTGGTTCCATTTATCTAATTAAGGCAAAGCACTCGAGAGCTATCTGTTTAAGGGAAGGTATGCCTTCGTGGAGGAATTTCTAAGAGAAACTTTTTCGTATACACGTTATATATGGATCAAACCAAGAAAATGCCCATGCAGCCAGCCAGTTTGCGAGGATTCGAGCTTCGGACCTAACTACCAGTGTTCAGCGACTTTAACGGTCGGCCGCTGGTGGGCCTAGTCTTGTAGAGTCATTAAGTCATCTAGAAGCAGGAGACGGGAAAAATTAGCAATGCCCCGCCGAGACCCGAACCAGGACCTCCTGAACGGGCGCTGACCACTACACCACGAAGGCATGCGAAGAAGGCGGGAAAAGTACCTTACATACTCCCCCTTTGAAAGGTGGTGGAAAATCATCACCCACCACCTTCTTTTTTGTTCCGGCACCACTTGTAGAGACATTCAGGTATTTTTTAAAGCAAGAAAGATGAAAAATGAGTAATGATCCCGCCAGGACCCGAATAACATACACTCACGTTTGTGAAAATTGCAACACCAAGAAGGAATCGTCATAATTGAATGCAATTTAATACACAGTTGAGTGGTAGTGGTACAAATAAATGATTAAATGTTCAAAGCAAACAAACAAGAACAAGAGATCAGAATCAGTATTTTGTGTGGCCACCACGCGCCGCAATAAGTGCTGCTACACGACGTGGCATGGAGTCAAACAAAGTTTGAATGTCTGACTGAGGAAGAGCATTCCATATCGTTTGTACGCGTACCCAAAGTTCGTCTGCAGACGCAACAGGACGAGGATCACGAGCAAGACGCCGACCAATGACATCCCACACATGTTCAATTGGCGACATATCCGGGGAACACGCAGGCCAAGGAAGAAGCTGTACCTGCTGCGCTGCAAAGAAGGATTTAACAATCCGAGCAGTATGAGGGCGGGCATTGTCCTGTTGAAATACAGCGCCTGGCAAGCTTTGAAGGAAGGGAACAGCTTCGGGCTGTAGAACTTCACGGATATACCGGTTGCTGTTCAGATTGCCCACAATTCGTAGCAATTGAGATCGTCTATGATATGCTATGGCGCCCCAGACCATAACTCCGGGTGTTCGTCCACTGTGGCGTTCGATAATGCACTCCGGAAGGTGGCGTTCACCGGCATAGCGTCTGACACGAATGCGGCCATCATGGTACCACAAATTAAAGCGGGATTCGTCAGAAAACACGACATGCTGCCAATCAGCACGCCAGTCTCTATGCTGATTGGCCCATTGTAGCCGCAGGCGGCGATGGTCGTGCGTTAGGGGGATCCTGTATAAAGGAGTCCGTGCGCGCAGTCCACACTGCAGCAGACGTCTACGAATTGATGAAGCACACAATGAAACACCTGTAGCTATTGACCACAGTGCTGCCAATTGTCTAGAGGAAGCTGTACGGTCCGTCCGCGCCATGCGGACCAGGTGTCTATCATCGCGAGCTGACGTCACATTTCGGGGTCCACTCCCGGATTTCCGAGTTGTCCGACACTCGTCCGTCCACTGCTTCCAAACGCGCATCACTGTGCTGCTGTTACGCTGCACACGAGAGGCTACTGCACGATACGACAATCCAGCTTCACGAAGGCCGATGATTCTCCCTCGTTCAAACTCTGTAAGTTGTTCAAATCTCGCTCTCTTTCGTCGACGAGGCATAAGTACAGATTGAGTTAACGTTTACCACTAGCAGATAACCACCGATAACCATACACGCCTCGCTACAGCCGTCTATTTATTCGGATCCATCAGCCGTTCAGAGGGCGCTGCTCAGCATACGCATGCGCTACGGATTTGCAATTCTAATCATTTGCATATCATGCGCTACTTTGCATTTCCTGAAAATTTCAGTTCACTCGCGTAAGTCCTTCATGGTGTTGCAATTTTCACAAACGTGAGTGTACCTCCCGAACACGCGCTGGCAACTACACCACGAAGGCATGCGAAGAAGAGAAATACCTTATAGTGTTAAGAAGGGCTGTAGTGGAGGATTTGTAAGGCAAACTGGTTCATATTTAGGTTACACGCGTCAGCTTTTGTGTTTGAACTGTGTCAGTACATAAAATAAAACCATAAGCCAGTTAAAAAACGTACAAACTTTTTTTATTAAAATATAGTTGAGCAATAAATATTACTAGCAGATATGCATCGGTAATATTTCATTCACATGCATCGTAGAAATCAATTTCTAAATTGCTCCTTTTCTCCTAAAACGTAGGCACTATTTATTTCTTTTTCCCCTCTTTCCTTTTTATTTATTTATTTATTTTATAAAGCCTTGTCACTGTCCAAACGACAGATTCTACCTTTCACTCATTTTTGCGCATCAAAAGTTTAGTTTTACTGTGCATTTTTTGCGCATCGGAATCGAAACTTCGTCTCTAAAGTTCTTAATTTATTTTTGCGAAATCTTATCAGCACCTAAACCTACAATTCGTCTCTAACAAATAAAGAATTACTTCGAAATTTTAGTATTTACGTTAGGGAATCGTATTAAGGAATCTTGAGAGAGTTTGAAAGAAAATAAGTAGAGCAATAAGAATCTATAAAATAGCCAGTAATGACGCAACTTTGTTATCGGCCTCAATAGATTTAATTTATTATGCTGAATTTTAATGCAATGGATCTCAGCAAATTGCATAAGTAGCTAGAAATTTTCAGTCTCTTCAAAGGACTTACACCTTTGGGTGCAGAATATAATAGAGTTAAGGAAATGAGACAATATTAAATAAAAGCAATTTATGTAAAATTTAAAAATGCACGCGAATTTCAGAATTTGAAAAAAGAAAGCTACTCTGTGATCTGGGCAACGACGAGTAATCGTTCCTTAATTTATTTAATTTGTCTCAACGTCCGCCAGACGAGAACAGCATTGTTGCAAATTTATATATTTTTTGTATGCTTGTAAAGTTTCTTCCATTAAAAAACAGTGAAAGGTTTATAGAGTACAAGATCCGGGAGTTAAAGTTTAGTCGATTAAGACAAAGTATAGGTCTGTCTGCTCAGGGAAGGAAAACCTTCGAGAATTTTCTGGGAGAATTCCACTTCGGCTGTATAAAAGCCTTTCCAGCAACAAACATTTTGTAAAATAGATTACGAATTCTTTACATAAACGGAAAAGATCCAAATTAAACATGTTTTCATTAAAGCAATGGCTTTCAAATGATAGTGATTTCCCATCTAAAGGAGGAATTTCAGAACGTCAAAGGGAAGTTATCTGACCCCAGATTGGTAAACTAGCAAACAAACTTAAAACAGTAAACTTAAACGGCAAAGAACAGTAAAAGAATGGCTGAAATAGAGCAACGAAAGGGACTATTTTTTTTTATTCAAGCAATATGCTAGCACAGTGAAATCAATAGAATTCCTATAATTATGAAACAATTTGCACATTAGCATGCATGCAAATAATACCCAGTTATTAAATATACGTTTATGTTCCTTTAATTTATACCTTTAATATTTTTCATCAAATAAAAACATATATTCTGGAATGCACCACTATGAAAAAAAGGAATTTTAATAAGGAGGAATGACACTCTAGCGCATAATGGGAAGATGAACCACAGAAATATGAGGTTTGGTTTGGTTTAGTTATTGGTGGTGAAGCACGCTCGGGCTATCTGCTTAAGGGGAGGGATGTTTTCGTGGAAGACGTTTTAAGGGAAACTGGCTCGTATGCACCTTACACATGGAGAAAACCATAAAAGCGTCCATGCAGACAGCCCGTTCGTCTGGAATCGAACCCAGGTCGAAACTACCAGCGTTCGGCGACCTTACCACTCGAGCGAGTATTTTTTTCCGAAAGATATTACAAAATAGTTGAAACCCTAAACGGAGAGGCGAGTTTCACTCTGCTACAAACTAAGAAAGTAAAATAAAAATTAATCGAAACGTATTTTTATACCAAACGTTTTCAGTAGGATAATGTGACGGAGATAATATTAAGAAAATTACCAGCTACTTTGGATTTGCGAAAAACTAGCTTTTCATTAACTTTTCATTAACGAAAAAACATCAGTGAAAAATGAATCAAAATTATGAACAGGGAGGAATTGTTATCTCGGGGAGTTTATATTTTGGTATTCTGTAAAGCCTTTTGTGATTTTAATAGCTGCTTTCAGTTCTTTGACAAGGACATTACTACGAGGTGAGTTATTTAAGACAAAAAGAAAAAGCATGTTCCTGTGAATTCTACGTTTAATATTTCTTACCTGTGACAGTTGTTTCATGTATTGTTTCATCTAAATCTTCCGATTTCTCTTGCATGATTCAAATCATGAGATTCTGGTGTTGGACACATTTGTAGATTTGCCTCTTAAGAGTATAGCACAACTTCTTTGAATGTAACACCATTGTGATTTTTTTTTTATTTTGGTGATTCTCAAGCTATTATGTAAATAAAACAAGGAGTTAAATAACTAACTTATTTTTAAAAAGGTATTTATATTCAGCATTATTATTCGCATTTAGCTATTAAAAAATCTCAAAATTCATCCAGTTAGAAAAAGCACGGGGGGAAAAACCCGCTAACAGAAAATTTGGGAGATATTTTAATAAGCCTGCTATCCAAATGATGTTACTGCCTTACTTGATAAGCAATGCCACGATCATCTTTGCTCTAGGTTTAAGTGGTTTTAGTTATTTACCAGTTTTCGTGTCACCAAAAATTAACTGCATAGTTTGAGATATTGTCCATTCTATGTCCAAAATTCAATGTCTTCTATGTTTCTCATCATGCACAATATTTTGAAAAGAACCTCGGAATTTTCTTCTGTTTGGTTGTAATTAGAATGCTTTCCCAAATCTCGAAGTTCCTTTCAGTAATGTGTTACGAATTTCAATCATTTAATTCTGTTTATTTTACGGCTTTCTCCAGGAATTTGACCAAGGAAACCTCGATCAGTTTGTGATGTCATTTGCAGAAGATGATTGACTTTTAATATCAGTTGGAATGCGCTTTAGCCCACTGCTTGGCGGCGGTTGTTTTTGAATGAGGACTAAACGCGCCAACATGGGTAACTCCGTATATCCGCCAACATGGCTGACTGTTTGTACGTTGCCTACATTGTGCAATTCGCTGAATTTTTTTTTAAGTTTAAAAGGAACGCTGTGCACGTGGCATTTTCTTGTAATTTATTTTCGTTATTTTAGCTTATTTTGTTCATTTATGTACGTTGCCTAGATTGTGCAATTCGCAGATTTTTTTTTAAGTTAAAACGGAACGGTGTCTACATGGTATCGTTTGTAATTTTAATGGCATTTTAAAAAAAATTCCTTCTTTTTTCGATGCCATTTTGGTTACGTTTTCGCGGAGCGTGTCGGGAAGGTTGTAACGGCATAAAATGTGTAAGTATTACAACATAAAATGTAAATAATTAATTTAAACCTAACTGACAAATATTTTAATGATCATAATGTTCGTTTTGCATATTATTTTATTATCTTTTTGTGGCAACAGTTTCCATACTAATTTATGCTTTAGAATTCTATGTTTTGTTTACAATAGGTTTTCGCGGAGCGCGTCGGGAAGGTTGCAATTGCAAAGACGTTTCGCAGAAACGCGCCGAATTGGCGATTTTCAAAACATCGCCAAGCAGTGGGCTAAAGCGCATTTTCACCGAAATGTTTTAGACCCTAATTTAGATAATAAGCATTTCTAAATAAAATCAAATGAAAACTAAATGTAGTGTTTTCTTTATATTCTTTCTATTAGACAAAATTTCATAAAATAACTCCTTTCTAATTACATTTCTCAAACTTCTCCCAGATGCTCAAAATAATTTTCTTTGTTTTTGACGTGAAAATTATTGAATATTTTATTTTCCAGTGTTGACTACTCTTAAGCTTTTCAGTTCTGACTATTATTAAAGCTGGTTGCGACATAACTAAGGATGCTTTGTTATTTCAAGTAGTTTCCAATACAATAACGCAAGCTCTTAGTTACTTTTTTGCCTAGACAATGTAATACGGGATGTGAAAATCATTACTATGATTAATTTTAACTTGCTTTATTTGTTTTCCCTTTTGTAAACTTTGTTTTTAATCGATTTTTACAGCACGAGAGTGTTTACAAATGCTTATCGGAATTTAATCGATTTGCACTTGACGACAAATTGCTTCGCCACTACGTTAACAGAAGATAGTACTTATAAACTTGTACTCAACAGCATATATGGCTTTGAACGCGAATTTCTGGTAGGATTTCCTAAAATGCACTCTTATCGGTTCGAGAATCAGAACACACATTTATTTTACCCGAATAGATACTTCAGTTTACAAACATCACAGTGTTTACATTTCATTTATCTCAAAATATTTTACATCACTCGTGCTTGACTCTAATTATGAGTAAACAATATACGAACAAATGTGAATGAAGTTGAGATCAAAGTTCTTCATGACGTGAGTTACAGAAAAAAAAAATAATAAATAGAAGTTTCAACAACTTCTCTTCAGAGGCGATCTTTCGAAAGGTTTATGTATTTATGTTAAAAGGGAGTTATTTTGGAGTTAAATTTGATCTTGAGTTAGCTTTCTACAAAACTAAAATTAGTTAAATTAGAGTAAGCGTTTTACAATTCTAAATGGAGAGGAGGAAATCGACAAAACGTTTTGTTGTAATGAACTGAGAACCATTCATAAATCTTGACCTGTATCTGGTATGAAGTAAAAGAACTGTAATTAAGACAGTAGACCCGCAAAGCTGTCATTTCTTATCACGATTTCCATTTACGCAAAAATAACTTTTAAACGAAGTATTTTTCCCGTGAAGCATTTTAAAATTTCGAAAACTTTCAGCTCTTTTGAGTATGATATTTCATCCCGAAGATTGTAAATAAATACTGCGCCTGGTAGCTGTTTAGCGTTGAATAACTCCGCAAACGCTGAAGGACAGCATTTAGAAAATAGTAGAGAAGTAAATAACGTGTAAAATTTAATTGCTAAATTGTAAAATTAAAACCGTTCCCCTTACGCAAATTAAATGATATAAAAAATACTGCCCCCCCAAATATGCAAAAATTTAATATTTAAACGAAAAATCGTCGTTGAACGAAATTGATATCGAAGCAGAAACTCACATTCAGCGAAGTTAAATGAATGCCTACAGGCATTGAATTAATAATTTAATTTACAAGACACCAATATCCAGAAACCTGCTGTAATATGAATGAAAGATTAGGATCTTTTCTGTTACAGGACAACACGAAGCAAAATACATTTTTCTAGTAAGATAAATGCTCCAACATGATTGTTCTAACAAGAAAACATACGTTCGTCATCAGCCCGTTTCAGCTGTAACAAATGTTTTCTGAATTGTATTGGTTTAGATTACAACAAGCATGGAAACGTTATTTGCGTAGGAGGAGGATGCTTTCTTGGAATACTTTTTAAGGGTAAATTTTTTCTAAACATAAATTTACCACACAGGTTATTTATTTCAGTTAACAAAAACAGAATAACATATATTTAAAATCTTTTGACAACAAGAACATTATTATATAACAAAGCGTTTAATGTGGTAGTCAATATGAAACATTGGCACCTATGTCTTTCTAGAGATCATTGTTTGACGACATAACGAAAAAGAACCAAAGAGAAATTTAAGAATTTGAAATTTAGACTAAACAAAAATCTTGTTTAAATCCGACTGACTAAATATATGGTAAACTGCAGCGTTGTTTTGTTTTACAACAATCAAGTATCAAAGTGTTTTAAAATTACTGAATAAGAAGTCCTCCTCGAAGGCATCCCTTCTCTTAAGTAAATGGCCCTCGAGTGACCTCTCATATTCAAGAAAGAAAATATAAAAAGATTGAAAAATGGCCTTTCGAAAGTCGTAAAACGCATTTTAAATTATATCAATACCGAATAATTATTCAGGAATCAAGCGGAAGATTAAATTTGATTTTTGAACTATAGCAAAGCCCCCTGGGGCTCTCTGCCAAAGCAGAGGAATGCCTTTGAAGAGAATATTTTAACAGAAATTTGTCAGTATATACTAAGAAGAATACTACAAAATTCTAATGCAGCCAACTCCTTTAACTATAAGGAATGAAACCCGGGTCGAACTACCTCTGTTTCGGGGCTTTAGCCACACGACCACTGGTGAATGATAATACGTGAAGAAAATCACACTTATAAATTGCGATGTATGTAGTTGCACTGAAATGTATTTCGTTGAGAAATTACTGTTATCCACCGTTGATGAAGTTTACCTCAGCGTATACATAATAATGATACGAAATATCGGATTATTTTGCAGTTAATATAATTTTTAATCTTATGAAAGTTTTTCAAAAATGCGGGCGAAAGTTATAAAATCCACAACCAAGACTGCGACAATATATAGAATTTAATTTATAATACCTATTTTGTGTACATTGATGACAAAATTTTATTTAGTAGGCCTTGTTTCATGAAGTTGGGATCTCAACGTTCTGTTTTATTTTCGTTGAAATCCATATTTTGAGAATATTTTTCTTTTGCGTTATTTATTTGCCATTGCAAAGCGATTTTTTTAATATGCGATTTTAGAATTCTGAATATTCGCAAAATGAACTCGCAGAAAGAAACTGAATTTTTTTTACCTCATGTAGTTGACGAACATAGAAATTAATGCTGAGCATAACTAGTTAAATTTATTACAGAATAGTAATTAATTATTGTACATAACGTCACAAATGTCATGCTATGAGATTACGATTAGAATCGGAGTGGTGATTTTTAAAACAACTTTCCTAAATTTCATTATGAAAGGTCAACAGCACCACAGTTTGCTTACTTACTTCTAACTTGTACATTCCCATGTTGTCACTTCAGCTATCTTGCATCCATTACTAAACGAGACGACTGTACTTATAAATCACTCCCAAATACCTTATCTTGTTTAGAGAATGCATGCTGGGTAAACAAAAGCAGCATTGCCTTCTTCTTTCTTGTTGCCTCAGAATGATATATTTATTTAAAAAAACTCAATACTGCTGTCATCTGTGTATATATTAGAGTCTATACTAGAAGATATAACTAAGAATTTTGAGATGAAGCAAGTATGCGCATGAGTATGTGCGTTCAAAATTAATATATATTATTGTTATGAATGCAGAAACTTAATAAAGTAAAACTTGATTATTATACGTGCATACAGCAAATGTGCATTTACAGGTAAACTTCAAAGAATTCCTTTTAGGAGCTTAGTGTTGAAAAACCTTGAACTGCAAGCCTATTTCATTTGCATCGAAGGAAAAAAGAACAAATGGGACATTTAGAAGATTAAATTAGTAGTAAATTAAAAGCAAATGTTTTTGCACAGCACAGATTTCAGTTTGAAGATATGCTACACATTTTTCCAAACATGTGATATCTTCTGAAATTGTTATTTGGAGATTCATCTAGACAATTCACTATCGGAACTTGTATGCCAGATATCTGGTAGTTATTAATCAGGTAAGTGGTTTTGTATCTATCTATAATCACGAACTAAGATTTCTCTGAGTCAGAAATTAAACGAAAAAGCAATCTTAGATTGGCGTAGGTTTTGAATAAAACACTACCAATTTCGAGAGCAAACAGTTATAGTCTCCTTTTCTTCAGAATCAAAAGCTGTTTTAATTGGTCGGTATAGTAAGGGAAAAAAAGCAACTTTAGATTGGGGTAGACTTCTTTTGTTCAATCTAAATTTGCTTTCGTGCCTAATTGTGAATTTTATATTAGCATGTTTCTCTTCCAAATGGATTTTCTGTGTTGTAGCTAATTTTCCATTTACAACACCCCTCTTTCATGTCAGCAAAATTTTCTGTATAGTTGAACTGTTTTTCAATTGCTTAGAATCTGCAATCCAAGCAATATCATCAGTATAGCACGCTAATAAACAATTATGATCCACATGGAATTTCGGGAAGCCGTGCACGTAGATAAAGTACAGTATGAACATGGATGTATTATAGGTAATATGAAGCCTTCTGAGAACCCAACATCGACAGGGTTACTACCTGATAAACACAAGTATTGTCTCAGAAAAAGTTTCTGTTCCCCAAAAAAGATTGATTAGCGGTTCAAGTTAAGGACTAAAATCTTAGCCAATTTATGTAAAGTTTTCTCAAGAAATTTTCTTAGAAAAGTGTAAACACTTTATGGAATACTGCGTTTCTTGCGGAATTAGAAATGTCATGCGGTTGTTAAAAAAGGCCAAAAGCCAGCTTTTGACAAAGCTTTTAATTTTTGCTTCAAAACTGTCGACGAAAGGTAACTGACAATGAAAATGAGAAAATTTCGTATATCCCTGTTCAAGTATGCAAATCTGAGAGCTTAATCGGTCGTTTATTATGCTTCTCACTTTTGAGCTTATAAGGTACTTTTTCTCAAAACACATCGGGTAAATGAAGTATTTTTCAATGTGATCAAAATGGTTAAGATTAATAACATTCGCCTACTCATCAATAAGCGAATATAAAAGATTAAATAGCAAAATCGCAGTACGAAGTTTCATGCTGTTAAAAAGAGAAATAAATTACAGTGTGAAGTAGAGTAGGGTGCAGCAATGATTAAAAAAACTGTATTATTATTATTATTATTATTACTGAGTTTAATATAATTATTAAGAAGTGTAATATAACATAAAGTGCAATTTACTGGAAAGTTTAATAGCGAAATGAGCTAGATTTTTTGCTTGAAAGGAATAAAAGTCTTAAATTTTTCGAACTTTTAACAATAAATGTTATCAGTTTGTATTTTAAGACAATAACTGTGTTATTTTTATCAATTTAACAGAGGTGATGGCATTAAAATGAAGCTGCAGGCCTTTTCTAATACGACTGAAGTGGAATCTTTCTTTCTCTCGTCTTTAATAATCTCAGAAAAAAAATATTAGTGCAGAAACTGGGATATGTACTGGAGAAACTGGGATGTACACCTTTTGAATAAAGATTCAAATGAAGTGTGTGACATTTTAATGATTAGAGTAAATATTACTTAAAATTATCAAGAGACCTGAGTTATTAAAAGTAATAAAACTGTCGTAAAAATATACTAAAAATGTGAAATTGTTATAATGTTTATGCTTGTTTATAATTTATGATTTGGAAAATCTCTGTGCTGTATTTCAAGAAATTCAATCTACTCATTACCTTTCCATGACACTTAGACTAAACTTTGTAGACATTTCTCATTTTAAATGTATGTCTGAATTTTTCGTTTTTAAATGGACGTATATTGCTGTCCTTTTGGTGCATGGGCTCTTTTTCTCCGCTTAACATCGTCAAAAGTATGACTCGTTATCGATACTATCGTAAAAATGTTGAGTCAGTTTTGTTGTCTTTCTATTCCTTAATTTGCAGCTATAATTAGTCGGCTTTATAATTAGTCAGCTTAGTAATATAGTTTCTACGCAATTCATTTAGTTACTTCATATATATATTCATTATATATATATATATATATCGTTACGAATTTCGTATTTAGTTATATATTTTTAGTAGAATTGTAATTAAAATTCTTTGGAAAATTAAAAATACAAGAGCACGTGCAGTTAACATTTAATAAATAGATATCTGGTAATTTATATTCAAATTGAATAAATGTAATTGACTACTATATTAGCTGTAACCGTAATTCTACTCTTTTGCTTTCCAGAAATCTCGAGAAGCAGAAATTACTGGAATCTCACTCGACCGATTTAAAAGCTACAAAAGGTCAGACAGAACGTCTCATCTCAGTTTCTTAATTACTGTTATTGCGATTTGTTTTAGTTTCGCGTGAGCTGAATTAGCTTTCTCTTTGAACTGCGCTGTTTTATTTTAACGTTTTTAGTAGTTTAAAGTATAGCTATTGGTTGTATTGCGTTCTATTTAACGTATCTGCGTTCTACCGATCATTAGTGCCTGATTTTGTGAACACTTGTAAGAATATGTCTGAGGAAAATTCCAGCGTTTTGTATATTTCTTGTGATAAGAATAAATTTTATTAACTTTTTATCGGACCTTGCATTCAATCTATTACGAACCCGTACGTACGCAACAATATATATTCAGCCTTTATTAACAATTCCCAATACCTTTTTGAAGAAATTTTTTTTGACTTTTAATATTTTATCTAATAATGTAATGATTTCGTATATCACTCTCGACATACATGAGTAAAGAAACAATATTTTCCTAGGATGAGTTAATCTTTTTAATAAAAAAAATTGATGTATAGTTTCTTACAAAAATTTGTTAACTATCAGTCCTTTGCATTCAAATGCAATAGTTAATTAATTAATTAATTAGTATTTATTCTTAACCGAATAATTATATATATTCATCCAAACTGTTTGCAGTAGACTGCACTGAAATTTAAATCTTGTAACTAAATAAATTGTACTTTATAAACCCAACTTTAGTGATCGGGAAATGCCTGTTCTCTTGATGAAACGCAGGTAATTCATTATGAAATTATTTTTAGAAAAAAGTGGAAATGGGCTTAATGGATCATTGACCTGGAGACTGCAATTCAAGTTCCGGCAGTGATTTGGCAAATTTACAATACGCTATATAAGGGATAATTAATAAAGCAGCTAATGCGCAGATTCTATTATGTATTTTATTTTGGAACAGGAAAAGAGAAAATTGTGCTGTGCCCTCCTCGGGATTCGACTTGCTAACCAGAGTTGCTTTTCATTTACACGACGAAGACACGCGATAAGGAGGGAGAAAAACCTTGCAAATATATGCAAGAAATTTCCATATCAAGTTTGTTTATTTATTTACTCAGCCGGTCTGAAATTTCCACTCATGGGTGTATATTCGACACTGCTTAGAGTATATAATCACATTAAAAAACGGTTGCCACATCTCTGTCAATTTATTTTATAGCCTAAATATATATGTATAAAATAAATTGCTTTCCCCGCCGCATAACTAATATAGTATGCTAATTAAAAAAAAAAGACTTACAAATTTAGAAAGTTTTTTTGCATTTAAGAAATTAAGGAAGTTTCCTCCTCCAAAAGGAATTTTGATTAAGTTTGATCGTTTCAAATACATTTATTTCCATGGAAGATACTAATTTTTACACGATCTCCGGTTTGATACCGAACCTTTGTGTTTTCCGTATAAGCTCATAATTCATAAACAATGGATTATTGCCCTGTTTAGCACGTATTATATGGATCATATTATCTCAAAGATTTTCTGTTGGATTGCAGTATGGCTCCCGTGGCTAGTGCTGTACATGATATTTTGGGGCTTATATCCCTTTTTTTGTTACATTCAATGTTAGAATTACTCTGTTGAAATTAACCCTTTTGTCTCTAAAGACATTCACCAAATGATCGGAAATTATTCTCCGATGTGTGTTAGTCTCAACACAACAGTAACAGTATGATAGTTTGCAATGTTTCTGACCTTCGGCGACAGCTGGTAGAAGCTTGAGGAATTTGACCAACGAAGCCTCATCTAATCCAAACAACGTATCCATTACCTTGTCTCTACTAAAACAGGCCCATTCCTCTTATAACACCAGTGATAATCCCAGCCATCACGGGCATTTATATTCCAAAGTTTTAATTGGCGAATATATAAAATGCCTCTTTTGTCCATTAGCGATTAGAATTCAAGCCTAATGTATCCTTTGCTACCTAAGACAGGGATGGCCTCTTTTCTAGTTTGTAGGGAATTATTATTGTACATTCTCTAACACATTTCTGTGTTAAAAACTCTAATATTTTGACACACAGATGCTATTTATACCTGTCGCAGAACCTTCTCACCCCTTTTATTTGTTTCTTTTGATTAAAATTCATTCTCTAAATCGTTTTATTTGTGATTTTTAATATTAACCCTTTAGCATTATTGGGTAAATAATATTTGGTTATTATACAATATTCTTCAACTATTTCCTACAGCACTCTTCACAGACTTTTCCGATTGGCTCTCCCAAAATTTAGATCCTTTCTAAACCACAATATCCCTATCTTTCAGTTATAAGGGATTCCTCACGCTTTCTTCGCCTGCCTTCGTGGTGTAGTGATCAGCACTCTCGACGCGCAACCGAGAAGTTCATGGTTCAATTCCCGCCGAAGGCGCTGCTCTTTTTCTACTTTCGAAATAACCCAATGTCTCTACACAGTCTCTTAATTAATTAAGTGTTATGTGCGATGTTGTTTTCAATATCTTGATAAAAATTCGCATGTTTTTTTAATTTAATTTCCCTTTTTCAAACACTATAGTTTTATTCGTATTTTAGCACTCATATTCTAGTTTATAAATTTATAACAATGTAAGACTTATTTTTATCAGCGGCTATCCTTTGTATCTAAATTTTCGCAATTAGTACACCGCACGTTCCTTTACTGCATTTGGCCTCTGAATTTGTAAAATGCCGTTTTAAAGTTTGGATCAACTTACCATGCATATATTTTCATTGTAACATTTTCGATATGCTTTTGCTTGGATCTTTTCATAGATTGCATCTACTATAACAGTGAATAGCAAATTTTAGTTTAATTAAATTAATTAAAATTTAATAATAGTTCCAAATTGATTCAACATCTCTGCACTTAATTAACATTTTAAACATTTAAAATGTATTTATCATAAAATTAGATAGTAAGAAGAAATGTCAATGTATGAAGTATTTCCATGTTCGTAAGAGAAAACTCGGGTAGAGATAATCTTTGCAACAATGATAACTGATGGCAGTCAGAGCACCATTCTTCGAGTAATTATGCTCCAATAGATTTTAAAAAACTGAACTAATAGTAATTTTAAGTGCAATATTCGCACTTGGTATACCAAATTAATAAAAACAAGCTGTTTTTATTTCGTATACCGTTTAACTGTAGTTATGTGTAATGGTTCTATGTATACAGAGGCTGTTCGCACATTTTTTAGACGATGTATATTGTATTCACAAAACTAAATTACATAAAATTCTTGTGTTTTAAATGTTCTATTTGACATCCCTTATTCTGAACTATCTTTCGACACCGCAATTTCTAGGATAATAATGCCTTTTGAAGTGTCAGAAGAGGTAGAAGAGGTATTCTATCCCATTCCTCCCGAACAGCTTTCCAGAATCCTGTTAGGGTTTTGGGACAACGTTTGGATAATGCAGTTTTTAAAAGTCCGAAAGCACAAAAATCCATAGGTGACGCATCGGGAGATTTAGTAGGGATATCACTGAAGGGTGTGGCCTGGATAGCAGTTTTTTGTTCCATTTCTTTTAGGAAATTTACAGTGGATTTTGATGTGTGACTGGTAGCTTTGTTCTGATGGAGTCTCACAGATGAATGGCACTGTGTGTAAAGCGATGGTATTTCATTCGGAAAAATTGGCGATAAAATATGTTCCTGATAGTATTTGGAGTTAATCTTGACATTTTTTTGCACTCTCTTTATTTTTAACTTGCCATTATAAGAAAAACCAGCAACGATCATGAATCCCTTAGAAAAACTTTCTTTCGATTCTTTGAACCATGCACTTGAATTTTTTTCTCCCCTTTTATGATAATAAATGGCTCTTTTTTTGTTACAGTCATTTAAATGCACCCATGCTTCATCTATTGTGACAGTTGTTTTCCATTTTTCTTTGGATAAGTGTTTCTCATATAGAATTCTGCAGCGTGTCCTGCGTCGAGCGATATGCTTTGGAAGAAGACGATGCACATTGCGTTTTTTCGCTTTCTTAAGATTTAAATCGACGTTTATCATTTTGTTTACAGTG
>KK118066.1:518393-542303 GCA_000611955.2 Stegodyphus mimosarum | reverse complement strand
TTTCCTTTCTTGTTGACGATATTACCTATCGACGCTTTAGATATCACAAAACCATGACTCTCACATCGTTTTTGGATAACGGAGTATGCATATTTCTCTTCGGAAAGAGCGTAAATGTAGCCTTCGAACCACTGCTTTGTTAAATTCGCCATTTTGAATAAAAACAGAACTTTCAAGCCACAGACGATAATTTTGCCTTTTAAAAACATAGTACAATTGCAATTACTTCTTTTGCAGCAAACAGCCTCTGTATTAGTCAGTCTACTTTGCGAACACTTCCTCATGTAATTTTATTACTTAGCATTAACTTAATTTGCCTTTTCTTGCCTCAGTTCTGATTCCTATCCATGCAATATTTACCTTTGAAATAGAGTGCTTTTCATTTCTATAATATCATAATTAAGTAGAAAGTTGTTGTAATACAGCAGATCTTTGAAATGCAAAATTTCTTAACTCTGTCCAGGAATTTCCATGCCTGCGCACAATTTTATATTTTAAAATTCCATCTAATGACCATCTGTATTTGCGGCTACTTGTTGCTTATTAATATTAAAGCGTAAGTCCGGAAAAACTTAGCAAAATTGTGTATAAAAACTAAGTGTCTTTGAAATCGAAGCGAGGGCCTTGGCTGAGACATGGTCCTAAAACTAAGAACTGTAATAATTTAAATAGTAGTTTTATGATAGTATCATTAAAATTGTAATTTAACTTTACTTTCTAATCCAAAAATATTTTGGATTAGAAAGTAAAGTTATATCAGCCATACAAGGATGCTTGAAAATCTCCTTACAAATGTGAATTCGTTTTTAACATCTGTACTATTTGCGTGTAACTTAGTTATTACTGGTGCCCTACAGTTTAAGCAAAAACTAATTGTGTTTATTACATTTATTTTACCCACGTTTCTCCTTAGGCAGAAAAGGGATACTTTCGTCTTGTGATGTTTAGTTTTAGTTTTCAAACACGCGCCGAGTATGCTACCGTTACTCCAAGAAGGCATGCTGGAAGGAGGGAGAAAATCAGACCGAAAGGTCTGCAAGTGCTCTTTTCTCTAGGAAGATATATTGAAAGTGCTTGAGTAATTTATTTTAGTATTTTACTATGTTAAATCATATATCACTTGACCACGCATTTAGAAGTTAGCGTCGATTTCTGAATCTTACTAATTGCTAAAACAAAATGTTAAGAAAGCAAAAGAGTTTTTGTGCTGAAATTATGATTCAGTTTCGTAAAAAAAAGCCAGTATTCACCTTTCTTTGGGCTCCAGTGCTTTCCGGTTGGGATTTAATATTTGGATCAACATGCATAAACTGAATGTTTTACATCTGGTTACTTTATTTTAACTTTTTACTTAATCATGTGCAACTTTTCTCAGTAATTGGTCTATACTGAATGAAGAGGAACCTATTCAACTGTGTAGCGCCTTATAGCTGAGTTCAAGTGTAAAGACAAAGTCTAGAGAAGGGTTAAAATACCCTTTTATTCATTCAAATAATGCAGTCGGTCCCTTCTCAGGCGTACAGGGAAGCCTCTACTCGGGCTTCAAATCAAGATAAGAAAAATAACAACTAATCTAATGCTAAACTAAACTGACTTAGTAGAAGCTAGACACAAATACCTAATGTAGTTGGCCCTTAATTTAACTTAGCCGGCGATTATCAACAGGCAGGTACAATACTGCCGATCGTAGTAGGTTTAATTAACGAAATAGCCTGACGGCAAACACGCGCCACTAAGGACTCCTAAGCTCTCCTAGTGAAGTAAGCTGAACCTTCCTTAAATACTCCTTCTACCTCATTTACATTCAGCGCGATTCTAAAAACTCATTCTAGCAGGGAGTTCTAAGTGGGAAACAAGAATTGAAAGGAAACGGTTTCAGAATTAAAAATAACTGTTCCAAAATTAAAATACACTTTACACATGCAAGACGTTTTCAGTATCCGAGATTCTTTCTAATTAGAAAATTTCACTTTTACTCTAAAAAATTAATTCAAAAGTTAATCCATGTCTTAAATAACTACTTCTATTTATATAAATATGGATTAAAAAACAATGGCATATTTCTATTTACTTTCATCTAGCTAAATGAAAGCCATTCTAACTATGATTCTAACAGAGACTTCTTTACCGTTCATGTGACCAGTAGCAAGCCCAGGATGGCATTGTCTGGGGAAAATCGTGCGATAGTTAGAACTATTTTAAGTACGTCAACGACTTCTTTATTTGCCATTCAGAGGAACTGCTAACACCTAATGCTAATATCGAACTATCCTTGATACATTATCTGAAGAGACACCACTGATATAAGCCTGGCAGAGGCTGGAACTCAATTTTCAGAGTCAATTGCTACGTCTACGACTCATTTCTGGGAATCGATAACAATGATTACATTGGTGTTGTAGCCGGGAAACTTCATATATACTATAATTGGATCACATTGAGATATGAATCTCGGTTTCATGTGGCTCCGACAACCGGAGAATTTGCGTGCACAGAAGACTTGGCCAGTTTTTCTCACCCCACAGCATGCGTCCACCATACTTTGCGTTATTTTTCCATAAGCCATTATTTATGATAGCTTAGCGACTTTAGGGATCTTTTGCAGCACTTTTACGATTCTGCTATACATCGACGACATCTTGCCATGTTATATTCTCAATGCTATCACATTTGTCTATGGCCAATTTTCAACAAGGTTACGCCTTTTCGCACAAGGGGAATTTTTCCAAAAAATGTCTACGTTATGTCACAACTCTCCTTTGACTTGTAAATCTGTAGATCTTTTCCCGACTAAACGCGCATAGAACTTATTAGAATGCCTGTTTGAGACATTTCGTTCAGTGCTTAAATTTGCTGAATAATGTTTTTGCTCTTTGGTCCTTCCTGAATAATTTTAATCTGCGGCACTTACTTTGCAAGGACTTTTCTCCTTCCTTCCCACGTGGCTTCGTGGTTCTTTCGAATCCCAGAGAAAGCGTCGCTGATTTTTCATGTTTCCCAACTCTGAAAACGTCTAATGATTCTAAGTGGCACCCGAAAAAAATGTGGTGTACGATAATTCGTCACCACCGGAAAAATATCGGAAAGCCTGGAGTTCGAATCCTGGCAGGGCATCGTTGATTTTTCATGTTTATCGAATCTTAAAAAAAAAAAAAATCTATTATTATGAAGTTTAGCCCCCCCTGATATGTAAGCTAAAATTTTCGATCGTTATATCAATTTAGACTGTTTTTGTGGAAGTGTGTTTTGAATTTCCAAATAAGAATCCCCAATCGTCATATCAACTAGGCAAGATGAGCAAATGTCGCATAACTACTTTCAAGCAATCTAGCTGGGCTTGTCAAGAATCGCCCTGTACTAAATTTGGAGCTTCGTCAGAGGTAGCTGTTTAAGGGGCTCCAATAAAGTGTCTATCGTCATCATGAGAGCAGCGGCAGGCCTTGAAATCACTTCTTGGAAGCATCGTACGGTGATTAAAGCTGCCATAAGCACACCGACAGCTTTGCTATCAACCATTCAAAATTCTTGCCCCCATCTCCTAGACATGTAATATCATGAATCACTATTTCAAGACGATGGTGCAGGCTGATTCTCAGAAGTGTTCATTGCGACAAACTAGCATTTTTGCATAGATAGTAGTACTTTTGTCAGAGCATTTAAATTGAATTTAGTTAATGTTTAAGTTATATGCAGGAAAGAGTTTATCGCACTTATTTCTTTAAAAATAAAAACGACTACAAAATTCTCACTCTACACAAAACGTACAAGTATAACTATTAATTAACTAAGAATTATTATTTGATAAATGATATAAACAAATGCCGGACACACACAATGGTTAAGAGCTTGATATGTAACTGAAATTCTTTTTCTAAGGGAGATAACTGTAGCTAATAAAATCAAAGAAAAAATGTCTATATTTAGCAGTTTTAATCACTGAATGGGTTTTAAATCAGCCTCCCAAATTTTAAAATTTTAATTTTGTATGATACGTAGAAATTATGTAAAAAGTTTTTATAATCAAAAATTTTTTTAATTTTTTAACAGTTAGAAATGTCAGTATATGTAAAACATAAAGATATGCACAAGAGTAATATTAAGCATGCAAGGAGAAATTTGCACAAAAAATTTAGTATTCCATTATTTCTCTTTTAAAATTATGTAAAAGTTTTAATCAAAAGTAAAAAATCAAAGACTGTATTTCATCATGTAGGAACATGGTGTATTACAAAGGACACCATTAAACCATTATTTATGGAGGGAAATGTTTGCTCTGTTTTAAGATCATTATCTTTAAAAAAGCAAAGTTCATCTTTCTGGTTTAAGATCATTATCTTTAAGCAGAAAGATGAACTTTGTTTTTTTGAATGCATACCGCAAAAGTTTCATACAATTATACTTTTCGTGTACACAACCATTCATCAAAATTCCAGTCAAAATGGACTGTTAAAGATTTTAACGGTTTCTCATTATAAAGGTGGGCCACCAGTGGCCGAGCGGTAAAGTCGCTGAACATTGGTAGTTTGGTCTAAGGCTCGAATCTCGAGACCGGGCTGGATACATGGGCGCTTTCGTGGTGCTCCCCATGTATAACGTGTATACGAGCCAGTTCCCCTTACAAAGTGCCTCTACGAAATCAATTCTTAACCTTAGGCAGATAGCCTTTGAGCTCTTTGCCGTATCAAATAAGCCAAACCAAATATGTGTTAGTGCACTTGCTTCAACTTCGTGCAAGCATACACAATATAAGCATGCAAGCATACTTCTACGCGATAAATTAACGCTTCTAAAAATTTTTAGTAATCGACCGATATGGATATGATTGTTCTGAGAAAAGGCGAAAAGCTGTATTGTAGGAAGAAATAGCGTAGCACTGAAATAATAATACACAAATATACATAGCTATTACATAATAATTGATAATCATGAACCAGTTAAAATTATTATATATATAGTATATATGTGCGTAGGAATTTTTTTTTATTTATTTTATTTTGTTTCCTTTTATTTTAGATTTCTAAGGATAATTGTTTAATCTGCATTTAATCTGCATTATTGCATTTATTCTTAATCCCGTCGTCAATTTACCATTTTATTTTTGCGCTATTTTGAAATTATTTTGACATTTTTGGTTCCGTTTTGGACTTGATCAGGTTTTGATCCCATTTTAATTTTTATTCATTATTCCATGCAAATGATGATTGTTTATTACTATATGGAAGTATTGAAATCTACAAAAATATACATATAATTTTAAGTTAAATTCAAATTTAAAGCAAATTCAAATATCTTATTAAGATGTGGCAAAGTAGAGCCAAAATGAATTAGTACTAAATAGTGAACAATTAGTTCCTGAACAAAACTGATATAAGAGAAGAATCTTTTAAAATGAAATAATTTTATGAT
Organism: Stegodyphus mimosarum; assembly: GCA_000611955.2. NCBI lineage: Eukaryota > Metazoa > Arthropoda > Arachnida > Araneae > Eresidae > Stegodyphus > Stegodyphus mimosarum. Next base: position 536,897 of record KK118066.1, on the reverse strand, counting down.
AATATTAAAACCAAAAGCAATTTCAGAAATAACAAAACGCGTTTCCGTATCTTCTAACAGTTTTTCTACAATCCCCATTCCGCAAATAACTGCAATAAATGTTAATAAATTGCAATAAATATTGATGAGAACATTTATATGATCTCATTTCTTTAATTTATCCACTGTTTTGTGAAATGGAAAAGAGGACTTGTACAAGACTTATTAGCATACTCTGGTTTAAACTGACGTATAATATGAGATCTTTTATTCCAAACCGAAACTAACTGAAATTTTCTGTCACTAATAGAAAATTAAGTTTTAATTAATAAGCATTGTGTTCTACTATCAAAATAAATTCATATATGGTCAAATGGCAATGTATGTGGTACAATAAAATAACAGTAAAAACGCGCCTTGGAGAAAGTAGACAGAAAAAGGAAACTTACGCGAAATCAAATTTAGGAATATGAGGCTCCACCTATTCGCAAGTGTGGATTCATCTACACTGAAATCCATTTAATCTGCATCGTTAAAGAAATGAATTGCAGCGCCGTCTGCGAATAAAGATAACATAAACTATGTGCGTAACTCATTCCTCAGAAGCCAGGGATGAAAACGTGTTATCCGAAATTTCTGGTAAATGTTCTCGTTCACATTCTGTCAAAACCGGTTACAGTGTCATGTTTCAGGCTTAATGATTTGTATGCTTGTCACCAACCATTGATACCTCAGAGACAGAATCATGCGTATGACTAGTCAAAGGCTCTTTTAGTAGTTACCAATTAAGTGATCTAATCCTTAATTTATAAATGATTAGGTAATTTATAAATTGTAATAATTATTAGAATTTTAATGCTGTACGAAAGTTCTGCAGCACTTATGGGTGTTTTACTTTGCCAAGAAGCTTTCTTTTTATCATAACGTCTTCAAGTAATGTATGTATTTTAAATGTTTAGAAAACTTAATTCTTATAACTCTAATTAAATTGTGTTCAAAGGGCTTTTTATTTTCTATGTTTGAAATTTCGGTTATTTTTAAAAATGGTTTCAAATGCTTTAGCTTTCTTATATTTGTTGTCTCGTTATTTACACGGATTACATGCGCTTTATTAGTTTGAATTAGAATATAAAAATAATAGTTTTGATGCATTTACATTAAAGTACAAAATATTTCACGACTCTGTAAGGTATTTGTAAGGTATTCTTTGTAAGGTGCGCCTTCGTAGTGTAATTGGATGCGAGTCCGTCTAGCAGTCGGGTGGTCCAAAGTTCGATTCCTGATTACAGCACTGCTCATTTTTCATGTTTCCTGCTTCGACAAACTTATTTATACAAAGTCAAAAAAATGCAAATTAAAACCATCAAGATATCTACGAAAAAATATTAGTATCGTTTATCCTAGTTTAAAGATTCCTACCACATGCGAACGCCATTTACGTGTGCAAACGTCTTCATATTTACGCAAACATATGTATTTTAACTAACCATAATCTTGATTAAAACTCTTATTTTAGAATAATATTACGATCATCACGATTTAACATTTAGTACTATCATTTGTATGAATATGAAGCTAGTAATTGTATTGGACATAAGCGTGAACATTTTTATGAATGTTTAAGACTATGGGAAAATTTTGGTCTTTAAGAAAGTCGCATTAAAACAAGCTCCTTAGAACTTCATTTAATGTAGCTAAACTAAAAGAATACTAAAAATTAGACAATATATTCTCTCACCTTGAGGATGATTTTATATAAAAAGTAATGGATTTTGATAGAGATGGAGACGAAACTCTTAAGACGACATAATAGGTTAAAAAGTAGAAAATAATATAAGCTACTAAAGAAACAAGTGCCATGATTGGATAAAAGCGACCATGTAAATTAGAAATTATGAAATGCAGTTAAAAAAATGTCATGTTCATTTCTTAGAAATAAAACTATTCGTTTATCCAAGAAATACGTTCCCAAGAATGACGTAAGCAAATACTTCCTGAATAGAATGACAGCGTAAAATACATTTATAATAGCAGCAAAGCTGTTTTCGTGTGAAACAAGTCCAGTTACAATCAACGTAGATGTATTTCCTTAACGCCATGTTTAAACTTTTAAGCTAAATAATCGAACATTTCATGAAAAACTACTTGAATTAATGAAAAACATGTACATTTCATAAAAAACTGCCAGAATTTCCTTTCTTCATAGTTGCTATGAAACAATCTTCTAAAAACCGTATGCATGTGAAGGAGCTTGTTACCAGCTTAATTATTCATTATTCTAGACAGAGATTACAAATCTTCAACCTATTTTTTTTCATATTGCGTAGAAAGGCCTTGAAAGTGGCAACATCAAGATCATGAATTTACTTATATTGTAGATATGATTGTTATATACAGAAAATTCCGCACAATAAAGTAAATAAAATGAAGTGTTATTTAAATTTCACAGGGAACGATTTCAGTTCTACAAGTAAGTCATGATGAACAGTATCACAACTCTTATCTTTGTAGTATTCAGATATCTAACATTTAAGTAATTAGTTGTAGTAGTAATAAAGTTTTACTTAATTTGCTAGAATGAAATAAGCAAATAATTTGTTTTGTGATATAAGGTATTTCTCCCGTCTCCTTCGCACGACTTCGTGGTGAAGTGGTCAACACGCTCGGGGCGTATTCCAGAGGTCCGTGGTTCGAGTCCCGGGAAAGGCGTTGCTCATTTTTCATCTCTCCTGCTTTCAAAAAATACCTAATGTCTCTACAGTGCGCCCGAACTAAAAAAAGGTGGTGGATGATGATTCTCCACCACCAGGATTTGGCGATTGGGTTCCCTAATCCCTAGTCGCCCTTTAAAAGGGGAAGTATTATAAGGTTTTCTCCCGCCTTCTTGGCATGCCTTCGTGGTGGATCAGCACGCTCGACGCGAATTCGAGAGGTCCGTAGTTCGAGTCCCGACGAGGACATTGCTCATTTCTCTCCTCTACTGCTTCGAAATAAAACCTAATGTCTCTACAGTGTTATAAAATTAGCTTTGTTGTCTGTAATAGAGTAATAAGAAATAGTTCTTGGTACACAGGTAAAAACTGCAATTCAATATCTCAGATTAATCCGTGGAGGCTTCTGTTTAATGCAATAGATCCCAAATTAACACATTCGTACTTCCATGAGTAAGAATCAAATCATTTACGAGTAAGAAAAAATTACAGTGACGGAAAAGATACGTATGTTTAAGAATGCAAGGTATAATACAAACCACATATTGCAGAATTAATTCAACTAGTAAACAAATCTGGCAGAGTAGGGTTATTTCGTTATTTAATACTCACAAAACTCACTTGCCTCTCTCCGTTCTTTTCGCAAATTGTGACGGGTTCCTCATAAACAATGTATTTGAATCCCATTGTTCGATCCTATATTTCTAGTTGCAACATACGAGTATATCTATCAAAAAAAAAATTTGCATGCACGCGTGTGTATGCGCGTGCGCATATCCCGTTTCATGATTAAGCTCCAAAGCTACCGAAATTAGCACATACACCATACAGCCAAAAGCAACCAAACACTTTGGATTTCAAACATTGTTTTTCGAAGTTGTAGACAAATAGTGGAAGCGTTATTCTGAAACTGCGATGATGTACACTGCTCGACATTGAAAATGCAACACCAAGAAGGAGTGGTCAGAAATTTATGCAAATTTTAGAGTAGACGCACGTCATCGAGTTATGCGAATGATGTGAAATGCGCAGCTCTCCGACGCACGTGAAGTAAGATATAAGGGAAGGAACGTGCTAAATGGGCAATATTCGTGTCGTTATTTCTGCCAGACGAATTACCGAAGAAAGTTGGTTTTTGTCCCGGAGGATACGTGTAATAGGAGAGAATGCCAGGCCGCCGGCAACGAAGGCACTTCCAGCAGATAGACGATTTTACGAGGGGTATGGTGATCGGACTGAGAAGGGCGGGTTGGTCCTTACGTCAAATCGAAGCTGATACCCACATGAATGCGAGCACGGTGCATCGGCTATGATGAACATGCTTGGAAAAAGGGAATGTGGGAAGAAGGAGGGGTGCAGGTGCAGTCAGAGTGACGTCAGCACGCGTGGATCGACGCATCCGCCGACAAGCTGTGGCGGTCCCGCAAGTCACTTTGTAGAGACATTAGGTTATTTCGAAGCAGGAGACATGAAAAATATGCAATTCCTTCGCCGGGAATCGAACCACGGACCTCTGAAATACCGGCTCAGTGTGCTGACCATTACACCACGAAGGCACGCTAAGAATGTGGGAGATATACCTTATATACTCCCCTTTTTAAAGGGCGACTAGGGTTTTAGGGGACCTAGTCGCCAAATCCTGGGTGTGAAGAGTCATCATCCACAACCCTTTTAGTTCGGGCGCCACTGTAGAGACATTAGGTTATTTAGTAGCAGGAGACATGAAAAATATGCAAGGCCTTCGCCGGGAATCGAACCACGGACCTCTGAAATACCGGCTCAGTGTGCTGACCACTACACCACGAAGGCACGCTAAGAATGTGGGAGATATACCTTATAACTTGTACCGCGATTCTGCAGCATGTGCAAGATACCTTGGATGTGCCCGTGTTGACCAGAGCCATTTCCCGTCGATTGGTTGAACGTGGCCCGCACTCACGGCGTCTGTTAAGAAGACTGCCATAGACGCCAACGTTTAGAATGGTGCCGAACTGGAGCGATGTGGATGACAGAATGGCGAAACGTTGTGTTCTCAGATGAGTCACGTTTCTGTTTATTCAGTGACAGTCCCCGCATACGTGTGTGGCGTCGACGTGGAGACAGATCTAATCATGCAGTAGCTGTGGAACGCCCCACCGCGCGACATAATGGTTTGGGGCTCTATTGCCTACGATTCCAAGTCACTTCTAGCTTGTATTGAGGGCACTATGACAGCCCAACGATACTTGGATAATGTACTGCGGCCAGTGGCAATCTCCTACCTTCAGGGGCTGCCTAATGCAATTTTTCAGCTGCAGGATAGCGCCCGACCACACAGTGCTCGCATCTGCCAACATGCTCTGCAAGGTATACAGATGCTTCCCTGGCCACCGTGCACTCCTGACCTGTCACTAATCGAACATGTGTGGGATGTGATTGGACGTCGTTTGCAGACTCTGCTCCTGCCTCGTTCAGAAGACGAACTGTGGCAAATGGTTGAAAGGGAATAGAGAGCCATCCCTCAGGACACCATCGGACTCTTATTGACTCTGTGCCTAGACGTGTTTCTTCGTGCATCGCTGTCCGGGGTGATCCTACATCCTACTGAGCCGACGCCGTTCTCGCTCTGTATTCTGACTATAATTTTGAAATAAAGATCACTTATTGCTACTTGCTGTTTCTGTCTTTTTTCCAAATTTCATCACTTTCTGACCACTCCTTCTTGGTGTTGCATTTTCAAAGTCGAGCAGTGTAAATAAAATTCTTGAACTTACTCTTCAGTCACGAGTTTATTCAGAAGATCAGCAACAAAATGGTAAATATATATATATAAAGAGAGAGAGAGAAGAAGTTTAAATCTGTAGTAGTTAATCTTCTTCTTCTTCCTTATATATATATATATATTTGATCAACTAACAGATATCATAAAAACTAAAAACATTACCTGTGACTTTTACAAAATATCTTATACGCTATATGCAATTTTCACATTCGCAGGCATTTTCGCAAAATAACATTTATACGCTACCCGACATTGACATGGTAACACCAAGAAGGGTGCAAATTTCAGAGTAGACCTACCCCATCGAGTTTTGTGAATGGTGTGAACTGTGCAGCTCTCCAGAGCACGTTGAAGAAGATGTAAGTGAAGGAACCTGCGGAACGTTGAATTTTCGTACCGTTATTTCTACTAGGAAGATCATCGTAGAAAATTTGTGCTTGTCTCAGAGGACGCGTGCAATAGCAGAGAATTTTGTGAAGAAAGAAGTTTATGATCCGATATTCCACTTTATTTAATTTGTAATTGATTATTTCTTAAAACAGTGGAAATGGACGCCTTAGAGAGAGAGATCATGTTTAGCACTGATGTTTACGGCAGCTCTTCCGTATCCGCTGATTCAGTACCTGCGATTTCACTTATGTGCGATTCAAAGCGGCGGGGGGGGGGAACGAAAAAATTGCGGTAAGTCTTACAAGCTGCAAGTTTCAAAATGAAGCTGAAGTGACAACAGTCTACTGTAACATAGCCTAAATATAGCATTACGAGTACGCCCAGTTATCTCTGCGCACAAACTGCCTATTCGTTTCAAATAGATGTAACTAAATATGGGGAACATAAATGCTCATTGAAGAATACATATAACCCTGGATTAAAGGAAGACTCAAATTTTTAGCTCACTTTTCTAGATGTTCATAAGCATTTAGGCTAAAATTACACGCCAAATAATGATTATTGGAGAAGTCAAACAACAAGAATCATCGTTATGTTAGTAAATTTTCACAATAAACCATAGAAACTAGTTTTGTGAAAATTTACTAATATAACGCTGATTCTTATTGTTTGTCTTCTCCAATGTTCATAAACATGGTGATATGGAACGGAAAGATTTGATTTATTTTTGATTTCATGCTCCTATTTTATCTTTTAAATTTTCTTTCACTCTAGTCTCTTTAGTAACATGGTATCTTAACTCTTATTCCTTAAAAGCTCTTACTTTCACAACGGCCCTCGAATTAAAGCTAGCGATGTTATAAAGTGATTGGAAATTACTAGTATACTGTTCGTGTTAGGAAATTTATTAATTCATTTCTAACATCTGTTGAAACAGTACGTTGTGCTGTACAGTACGAAAAGTGCATTTTTGTTTTTCACTCGTTTTTTACTGATTAAGGTAAAATATGAATATTCTTTACTTTCAGATGTACGAGAGCATATACGCTATGGTACAGTATATTTTACATTCATATACTTAAGAGTAAAATATATAGTGCATTGTAATGCATAAAATATTTTATTATTACTTAGTTTAATATTAAAAATGCCGTACTTACAAAATTTATCAATGAAATTTAACCTTAACTATGAATGTTGCATGAAGATCCTATTTATGTAACATTTGTTATTATCCTCTTATATACGTATCCGAGGCAAATCTTAGAACACATCACCGGCGGATATGGAGGCTTTACTCTAGGGCATCTCATGCACCCCTTTTCACCATGCACTGCCTGATGCCCTTCACCGCTGCTAGAAGAGATCATCTCCCCTTTCTTTTCAAAACCCGAAAAGTAAATATATACATTTGCCTTGACTTACATGATTTTTATTAGGTTTTATAAATTAAACAACAAAAAGTGTAGAAAATGTCGATAAATACCAAACCGTGAATAAAAGTAGCTTTTCATATTCATAAATTAAAACTAAATACTTAAGAGATAAATAAAAGGCTAATCGCATTCCTTCCTTGAAAATATGAAATTCCCCTTAAAGAAGGAATTTCCCTCCTGCTTGAGAAACCTTACTGTACTGTATTTATATTGAAAGAAATTCTGGTCTTCTTAACAGATGCTTGTGTTAGGAAGATAGTCATCATGACAGATTTCACCGTATTTGTTTATCCTCATTTCCACTATATTATTTTCTTCGAAGATTCTTTTTTCGTCCCTCTCGGCCCCAGAAAGTTGCTATATGCATATGTGTCACAATAAGTTGCAAACATAATGCACGTAAAACCGAGTGATATACAAGATGGATAAGAAGATAACTCCCTATTAAAAATCATTAATAATTTTTAAAAAACTGCAGAATTTGCATGGAATAAAATATTTTGTGATCCCTAAAAGGGAAGAAATCTGTTACTAATATGTGTTTTTATTTTATTTCAGAGTGATAAGAACAGCGCAGAATGATCCAAAGCCTGGCACTGCGTATCATACCAGATCGCATCCCATTACGAAATGCGGCAATCTTACTCCTTTACAAAACAGGTCTCGTTGTGGAAATAGCGGGACAGACCGCTTTCAAGAACAGCCTGACATGCAAACCCTTGTGAACTATTTCCTGAGCAACTTGCAGATTCTTCTTCTCTCCCAATGTTGAGAGACTATCATTTCTGCAAAATCTTGTAGTCGTGGATTGGGTATGACAGTTCTTGATGATCTTGACATCAGCTGAAGTACGAAATCCATGAACACTGTACCTCATCTTTGTATCTTCACAACCGACTGCCACATTTCTAATGGAATGCGATCTGGCATGCTCACAGTCTCAGGCATTGGATCATTCAGCTCTGCTAATATTACTGTGAAATAAAATAAATAAAAAAAATTAGCAGTAGTTTTTTTCCGCTTTATTGCGGAAAAATTGCAATATTTTTATTCCATACAAATGCTGCAAATTTTAAAAAAGTTATTATTTAGCTTTTCAAAATGGAGTTATCTTTTCTCCACCCTGTATATCTCATTTGATGATATTAATTAAATCAACCTTCCTTGTAACTTTGACGCTTACATTTTCTGTTTTTTTTTAATAATTTTATTTGCTGAGGAGGATTTATTTTATATAAGAAGTACTTAATTCGTGGATTTACGTAGATACTTTATAATCACTTTGTATTGACTTGCTTAGAGAAGAGCATTAGTCTGTAACTTCTACGTGTTTAAAATTTTATCATCTTTATTGAAAAATATCCTGCATGTTTCTTTTTTCACCGTCTGCGAGTTTTATTTAAATGCATTATATACCTGCGGCGGACCACACAGAGATAAGTAAATTGTGTGTGCGGTCCCTGCAATTCAGTGCTTCCAGCCTTTATGACGTGTCACACGACATGTTTTTAACATCGCAGAGACATAACTTCACAACTAGTGTCAGGAGGTTTCAACGTTCTGTACCGTGTCTGTCGTCAAAGCCTCTCGATTTCAGGAGGGGTGACGAATCAATGATCTGTTTTCTCCTCTGATATCGTTCCAGAATCCGAGGATGTAAAATGCTACTGTAAAATTAAGGAGGCGTGGCTAATTTAGTCTGAAGATTTTCACCATCAGAGTAACATCAGAAGGACGCTCCAGAAATCTCGACTAGAAAGACCTGCAATGCTCTTGCTCTCTCGACTAGAGAGATCTTCGTTAGCACACTCCTCACTCTACGAGGATTATAATTCATTTAAATACCTATCTGTGCTATCTATGAATTATATATACATATGTGTATGTGTAAAGAGCTTCCTATAATTGTATTAAATGTGTTTTGAAGAATTATGTAATCTTTCAACATTACCTAATCATTATAAGGAGTCATATACGCTACCTGCAACCACTGAACTCGTTCTGACTGTCACTCCCACAGCAGTAGCCATAAACATCCCCCCATACCTTTCCTGGTTTTTATGGGCATTTAGCTTATTGATTCTTTCACATTAAAAAACTCAAGGGAATACGAACAGTTATGTTGATTTCATATACTAATTTTCAAAGTGATTTTGAGTAAGATACCATAGTTCTAGTGGCTTCGTTCACCGGTTTTTACAAGAATTTAGTCTACACGTACCGCATAGTTGTAACGGTTACATATGACAATAATGACAATTCTGTATCGAAATTCTTGACTAACGCGTTATAATTTGTCATCGATAATTAGTTCCAAAACAGCAGAAATACCTTTTTCTTAAGTTCTTTGAGGTTTGTGTGCTTACGTAGCCAAAATTTGATCAGTCTCAAGGAATTATATCTGGAAACCTAGGAGACCTTTCGTTTAAAATCCGATCATTTATCCAACCGTCCGACTGACATCGTAGAAACGACAATACGATAAAAGCTTTCCGCTTTAGACGCCATTTTCCCTTTTTTTTATCAAAAAATTAAAAACTTTTAAAAGACATATTAGTACTATCTTTCGTTTATATATTATAGCTTAGATATTTTCTCTTTACGTTTATACAACGTTTAGCATTTAGTTAATTTTTGTAAAATTAAAAGAATTTAAAATTTAATGAGTCTTTTCGAATTACCCTTGTAAGGTTTTAGTTAAACTAATATTTTGTGAATCAAGTTTTCTTTTAATTTATTAAATCTTTTTATCTCTTCTCTGTTTCAGCTTCCCGTCAGAAGAAGCGTGCGTTTTCAGCTTATGCTAATTTGAAGTACAGCCAAGTACTATTTAAACCAGAGGTAGAAACCTCTTAGTGTGAGAGAGCTTTTAGTCTCAGATCACGGTCATTCTGTTCGACGTTCGCCTGACCAGCTAGCAGTTAAAATTATAAGCCATAGTGCTTACTACGTGATTGCATTGTAAAATAAATTAAAGTGCGGTAGTATTTAGTATACCTTGCTACGCACCCTTTTCGGTAGAGGCCAACTTCCGCGAATTGCTCTGCGAAGCAAAGTTTAATTTAAGTTCTATTTTAATTTATTTAAATTTATTTGATTGTTAAGTTCGACCAAAGTGTGGTCTGTTACGTTCTGTATCTCTCCCGAATTGGGAGGTTTGTATTTAATAGTGATTGAATAAAAGAGGATTTCAAATCCCTTCACGTGCAGTTATTCTCCAGCCCAGCAGTTACATCAGAACATAGCGTACCTTCCGCTCCCTGTTCCAGTTCAGGACTTAGAACGTAAGGATAAGAACCCTTTACAGAATTTACCATGTTCTCAAAGAATACACACAGAATGCTAAGTCCTGATAGTGGCGCCCGCACAAAAAGAAGAGGATGGCCTCAACAACAAGAAGACGAACCTGAGACACCTGCTGTACCTGTCCAGAATCCTGAGATAGCACCTCCTGGCATAGAAGGATTCGGCTACATCGTACAAACCATGCGAGCAGCCATGAAGCCAGCGGCAAGTTTTGACGGCAAGACAGCCGTAATTAATTTCCTGGAAAAGCTAGACTCCCACTTCATGCTATATCCAGTTCACGAATTTCAGAAAGTCGCTCTTGCTACCAGCGCTTTGAAGGGCCAAGCGCTAAGTTGGTTCAAGTGCATTGGAAAGAATCTCTTGGGGGAACCAGGAAGCCCCACATATACGTATGAAAATTTCAAAAATTCCTTGGTGAAAGCATTTCCTGTAGTACGAGATCGAGCCAGACTGGAAGCGGAACTTTTTAGTCGATATCAAGAAAAAATAGAAGATTTGTCTAATTTTATTTTGAGAAAAATTCAAGTTTTCAAGCTTTTGTATGGAAGTCGCCCGGATCCTGAAGTTATTCAAATTATACTTCCTAGGCTACTGCCCCAAGTTCAAGATTTCATCGAGCTAAGAAACCCAACGACGTTAGACAGATTATTTGAGCTCGCAGTACAATTTGAAAGCCGAAGAACAGCCGACAACGAGCGACGACGCCAATTTGAGCGAAGAAGTCAGTGGAGTTCGCCAAGACCCCAGCAGAAGCAAAATCAAAGTTACGGGAATAAGGCGAAGCAATGGCCGAAGAAAGATGTGTCTCCTAAATCGAGCGGCGAACGAAGGGAATTCAATAGAAGAACAAGCAAAGATTCCGAGGGCAACCAGAATAAGAAGAATTTAAACTAAGATGGATTTCTTCAAGGAAGGTGAAGAAGTCCGAAGCAGCGCAAAACCCTTCCAAAATCAATTTAAACACCGTGGTCGTGAAGAATTTGAGTTTACCGAAGATTGAAGTTCTAATTAACAACATACCGGCGACGGCTCTCTTAGATACAGGAGCCCAAAGCAGCTTTATATCGGAAAGATTTTTCAAGAAGCACTTTCGCCGTTACAGAATTTTTAGTGCAAGAGACACGGATGTCATAGCGGCCCAAGGGGAGAAGTGTAGCTGTTTAGGAAAAGTACCGTTGTTCGTGCGTATCAACAACGAACAGGTAAAACTCTTATTTTATATTGTGCGAAACCTGCAAACATGTATTATTCTAGGTGTGGACTTTTTTAGTTTGGCAGAAGCAAAAATTGATTTCAAAGGGGGAGAGTTGACGTTAAATATGAAACCAATAGAAGCCAAGAATGATAAGCCCCCGCAGCTGGACTTGCAACATTTACCAGCAGAAGAAAAGGAAAAAATCCAGGAACTGGTAAGTGAATTTTCGAATTTATTTAGTGATGTACCGGGTTTCACACAGATCGTAAATCATACTATAGAAACGGGGGATGCTCAGCCAGTTAGGCAAAAGCCCTACCGCTACGACAGGGTCAAAGAAGAAATAATTGAATATCATATTAAAGAGATGTTAAAGAATAAAATCATCACGCCAATTTCTAGCAGTTATGCTAGCCCCGTTGTCCTGTGTAGGAAAAATAATGATTATCCGATTGCGCACCCGAAGCGGTGGCGTTTTGCTATAGATTATCGCAAGTTAAATTCCGTTACAAAATATCCTGTATATCCGTTGCCGATAATTGAAGAAATAATTCGAAATATTTCGTCTACAAAATACATGACTACGTTAGGTCTTACGAGTGGCTATATTCAGATTGGGGTAAAACCCAAAGACGTCCACAAAACCGCTTTCATAACTAAGTCTGGCACGTACGCATTTCTTAGAATGCCTTTTGGTTTATCCGGCGCGCCGGCAACGTTCCAAAGATTTATGGACATCGTCTTAAGACCGGTTCTTGGTAAAAGCACGTTCATATGTTTAGACGATATTATAATTACAAGTAGTAATCTAGAACAACACTTACAAGATTTAAGAAAAGTATTTTCATTGTTAAACGAAGCTGGTTTAAAGATAAATGCGTCTAAATGTAAATTTGCCGCAAAAGAGTTACGTTATTTAGGATTTAAAATTTCCCAAAAGGGAATCGAAACGGATCAGTCAAAAATAGTAGCCATTAGAAATTATCCTGTTCCTAAAACAGCGAAGAAATTATCGTCGTTTCTCGGGATGTGTTCATATTACCGGGCTTTCATTAAAGACTTTGCAAAAATAGCTGAGCCACTGCTAAAGTTGAAAAGAAAAAAAGCTAGGTTTTCGTGGTCAGCAGAAGCCAACTTGGCGTTTCAAAAATTGAAAGACGCATTGACTCAAGCTCCCGTCTTAAAATTTCCAGAAGGGGATAAAGGATTAGAGATTTCAGCGGACGCTTCAGATTTCGCGATTGGTGCAGTGCTTTCCCAAAATGGTCAGCCCGTGGCTTTTTTCAGCCGAACATTAAATGAAACCCAAAGAAACTATTCCGCAACAGAGAGAGAAACTCTCGCAGTGTTAGCATCAGTACAGAAATTTCGTGTGTTCTTTGGAAGTTCTCCAGTAACTGTATATACCGACCACGCGGCGGTCACTAGACTCTATTCTGGAAAAAATTTATCACCCAGATTAATAAGGTGGGCTCTCAAATTACAGGAATATAACCTAATAATTAAACATACGCCGGGAAAGGAAAATGTTGTGGCAGATGCTTTAAGCAGAATTAACTTAGATGAAAATGGAAGTGTAATTAAGATAGCCATGTTAACATCCAAAGTATTAGATTCTCGTGAAACAGTAATAGCCGAACTCAAAAAAGATCCGGAGTTCAAAAATATATACAATTATTTGGCCGACCCTGAGAATTTCAATCATCCGGATATTGTGCCGATAAGAAATAGGGCCGAAAATTACGAATTAATTGACGGACTGTTATTCTATACGAAAGCTACTAATGAGAATCATGAATATAGACCGGTTATCCCAGCTAGCATGAGGTTGAATGTATTAGAAGAGTTGCATGATTGTGCCATTTCGGCTCATTTAGGTATAAGAAAAACTGTTCAGAGAGTTCGCGAGGCAGTTTTCTTTCCAGAACTGCAAAAGTTTACTAGGGCGTATGTCCAGTCGTGCCCAACATGTCAATTAAATAATTATGTTAATTTCCGCCCGGCCGGGTTCCTAAATAGTATTAAATCAGAATTCCCAAATCAAATAATAGGCATCGATTTACTTGGACCTTACCCTCGAAGTAAAGTTAACAAAAGCCGATATCTTTTAGTTATAGTGGATCATTTTAGCAAATGGTTAGAGTTAATTCCGTTAAAACGCGCGTCTGCAAAAATTGTAGTAGATTCAATTCTAAATAAGTATATTTTAAAATACGGAGCGCCCCTAAAAGTTATTTCCGATAATGGTCCCCAGTTTGTTAGTAATATTTTTGAGGAAATGTGTGCAAAACTGGGCATACGTCATCTAAAGATGGTCCCGTATCATCCGCAGTCAAACATAGCGGAACGGGTTAATAGAAATGTAGTGAAAATAATTCGAAGTTATGTGAAAAACTATCACTTTACCTGGGATAGCCATATAAATGAATTTGCATTTGCCCTCAGGACCGCCAAACACGATACTACACAAAAAACACCCGCTGAACTGTTTCTTGGAAGAAAAATTTTGACACCCTTACATAAACTTTTCTTTGTCCAGGAAAGGGCAGAAGAATTTAAAATAAGTGATATACAAAAGTTGATACGGGAAGCGACGGGAAATATAGAAATGGCCCAGAGAAAACAAAAATTATATTATGACGAAAAACGAAGAGGGGTCAAGTACAATGTGGGAGATGAAGTTCTGAAAATAAAACATAGCTTCTCAAATGCCCCAGAAGAAAAGGTCGGGAAATTTTTTCCGCGTTTTGAAGGCCCTTTCATAATTGAGAAAATTACACAGACAGTGGTGATATTAAAAAGAAATCATGGACAAACAATTACGGCAAATGTGGATCAGATCAGGCCATTTTATAATAGAAACAAAATATTTAAAGATTTAATATTAAATTTTATATGGCAATATTTAAAGATTGTTTTCAGGATCCGAGCCAACGTAGTCGCACGGGAGATGTACTTCAGCGAAAACAGCAGGAACCAGCTACAACGGCATCGAAAAGTCAGAAAGAGAAAGCTCCCCCTCAACAAAGTAGAAGTAAGAACCAAAAATGTGGATTCAAAAGAAAGTCTCCCGATGCAGGTGAGCAGACCTACGAACGGACCTACGAGCAAACCAAGAGACGAAAGCAGAATGGGAAAGGAAAGCCCAATGTATCCAAAAGAACTGCGGAATCATCGGACAGGTGCCTGAGCAGCAAGCAGCCTCGATTGCAGCCTGAGAATCAACGTCCCGAATACAGAAGGAACCAGGAGCAGCAACGAACAAGGGCCCAGGAGCGAAGAGCCCAGTCCACTAAACGTCCAGCAGAGCAACCTCCTCCTCAGCGCAAATATCCGAGGTTACAACGATGGAATTGTAAAAGGAAAAGAGATGAACAAGCTTTCAAGGACCAACAACCAAAGTTAAGGCGACTGGCCCAAGCGTCAACGTACAAAACCTTTAAGGATTGGGCCAAGAAAAGGATGGATGACCACAACAAGATAAATAGCATTTCTTATTCAAAAGTTTAGTTAATTTTCGAGTGTACTGCAAGTTGCAGGGTCGATTTTACTTCAAGCGAGGTTAAGTTTACGCCAAGTGGGCGATAAGTACTCATCTTCAAAGAAAAATGTTTTTGTTTAAAAAAATTGTAATTCTGCAAAGACTTAAAATTACTTAATGTTTGTAAAGTAGATTCTTAAGCATTGTAAATAGATTAATTTTGTAAAAGCAATGAATTGCTGAAAAAAATAATGTTAACTAAATGATTTTGTATGACGCTTTGTCGAAAGACCTGTAAAATGTCTAGAATGAAAAATCGGAAAATTGAAGAACACGATTTAGTCTATGGACTATTATTTCAGTGTAATGCGATATTTCAGGAACGTACCTTGAGAAAGGAATAGGAAGCACTTGCTGTAAGCTTAGAAATTTAACCTACATTTGTATTTCATGTCTACTATGAAATTGTTAAAGTGTTATAAAATGTAACAAATAACATTATGCTAGCAATGCACGTTAAGTGCAATATCAATGTGAATTATATGTGCAAAAGGCGAATTGTATGCATGAAAAGTTAAAGTTTGAGCAATTTTAGAATGCAAGTGTTAAATAGGCTGTCCAACAAATACACTTAAAGTGTTAGACATTAAGCTAGTGAGAACCTCAGGTTTAGCTGGTTATAGGGCGTCTTTTGAGGTCTCGTATGTCAAGTTCTAACTAATGTTAGTCGATCGTAGGTGGAAGATTTGAACACCCTCGAACACAGAAAACCCGCAATGGCGGTTTGCTTTGCATCCAACACCGGTGAGAGAGCATTGAGGGGAAGAATTTAATTGTGCTTGAATGATAATGTGTGTGTGCGAAATTACACGGGTAAGAATAAAGAATTGTACCTAGAAATTTTCTGTTATTTTAATGTACTAAAATTCCTTTCCTTCCAGATTTTGCTGGAAGGAGTAAGACTTCGATTAATAAAAATATAGATTTTGTGTCAAGCAAGATTCGTCTGTAAAAAACAGTTTTCACAAACAGATATTGCCTTGTAAGAGTTGGCCTAAGTTTAGAAGAGTTAAATTTTGACTATTTGTTTAGAATTGCGAGTTTCAACATGGTCCGTTTGGACCACAGTAGTTTAACTACCGCAATTCTGGCGGGAAGTATGTAAGGTTTTAGTTAAACTAACCAAGTTTTATTTTAATTTAAATCTTTCTATCTCTTCTCTGTTTCAACTTCCCGTCAGAAGAAGCGCGCGTTTTCAGCTTATGCTAATTTGAAGTACAGCCAAGTACTATTTAAACCAGAGGTAGAAACCTCTCAGTGTGAGAGAGTTTTTAGTCTCAGATCACGGTCATTCTGTTCGACGTTCGCCTGACCAGCTAGCAGTTAAAATTATAAGCCATAGTGCTTACTACGTGATTACTTATTGAAATAAATTGAAGTGCGCTAGTATTAGTATTTCTTGCTACGCACCATTTAATTAGAGGCCAAACTCCGCGATTTGCTCTGCGAGCAAAGTTTAATTAAATTTCTATTTAGGTTTAGATGTTTATTTAGAATTATTTGATTTGTTAAGTTAGGCCCAAGTGTGGTCTTTTACTTTCTGTATCTCTCCCGAGTTGGAAAGTGTGTAAATAATAGTGATTTAATAAAAGAAGATTTTAAATCCCTTTCAAGTGCAGTTATTCTCCAGCACAGTATCTACATCAGAACAAAGCCCATTTTCAGCTCCCTGTTCCAGAGCAGGACTGTAGTTTAGTAAGTACTTCACAATGTTTGCAAAACATATGCACAGAACACTCAGTCCTGACACCCTTACGTCATTAATGTGAGGAAGAAAGTTTAGAAAATGAACATCCTGCTTACAGGAGGAACTTAAGTAAAAGAATTACGAGCCTCTGAGCTAAAAGGTTGCAATAGCTTCCAAATGATCGCATACATCAGCATTCCTGTTATAAAGAGCGTGAAGAAAATATTTATACTCACATAAGAACGATATCAGTCTCTTAGGAAAAGGAAACCACAAATTAACTCAGAAGATTAGTTATGGTTCTTATAACTTATGACTATACGCGGAAATTTACCAAATCTATTAAAGTTTAGATGGAAAATTCTGGGCTAATCTGCTGAGTGCTTTGGGAGGCACGAGGAAACATTTTCATGCCATTGCGGTTATATTGCACTCTTTTAGTGCATGGTAAAGATCGTATATGTGTTAATTGTATCAAATTTCAGTAGAAATATTTTATTAATTTTCACTCAGTCTGTTACTATTTTGTCAATAAAAAAAATTATTTAATTGGAAAAAATATATTTAGTGAGAATTTTTGTTGCGGTAGCCATAAATATATTTAATTTTTTTTCCAAAAACGTTAAATAATATATTAAATAGTTTTCTAAAGTTTATGTTGGGGAAGAATGTCTTGTAAACTAATCATATATAAAAGAATCCATTACAAAATTTAAATTAAATTTGCTCAAAAATTACATTAAACAGGAAAAAGGATATAATGATAAAGTATATCAAAATACTTAAAAAATGCAGCAGCAAAACATTTTTAAAATGTGTATTTTTGCGATTTACATAAGAACAGCACACAAGAAGAGAGGGTTCGTGGATACTTTCCCACGACTGCAAGGGTAGTAAAAGTTTAATATCCTTAAAACATTATATAATAGTAAATAAACGACACAGTTTGATCAATAGAAAAATGCAATCATATCGTTCTCTGTTATTTTGGAAACAAGGTTAGTATATCTGGAACGCTAGTGGACAAAGGCATTTGAAAATTCTTACTGCAATTTACTAGGCTACGACAAACATTCCCAAACTTTTTCTTGCATCGAATCTATTTAAAAGAACAATTCACTTCATTGACCCCCCTCGCATTTTTCTCTGTAATATACAGCATACAACATATTCATAATACAAGGAGTTTAAAAACAACAATTAGACTATGAATATGAACAAAAGTTTTGGGCGAAAACCATTTTTATTATTATTTTTAATATCTGAAATATAAACACGTTTTCAGAAACAAAATCACCGATTCTAATTGCAAAAATTTCGATTTGAATTAATGTGTTGGCTGCGTTTAATGAATTGATGCACATTTTTTAATGTTTGGTGTAAAACTGCTTAACTTAATCCTTAAATCCCCTCGTTCGAAAAAGTATTCAACCTACTTTTTTTAATGTAGTAAATTATTGACTTGGCAGCAGGCAATAATTGAAGAAAATTCAAT
>KK118066.1:481693-518311 GCA_000611955.2 Stegodyphus mimosarum | reverse complement strand
TAAGCTGTTATGTAACGACTTTTATTTTGGGATATTTCTCTAGGATGGCTTTTAAATTCTAAAGCTTAGCCAACAGCTATTTTGAATTAGATTTGTGCCTGAACATCCTCTGTAAATTCTGCAATCCATTCTTCTCGCATTATAATATGAAGATCAAATATTTTGTAGTTCAGCGGTTCTACGAGACGTATTGGCATGTTCTAATTTTCAATGTCTTGGAAGCGAAAATCAAAACTTTTCTGCGTTCTTCTTATTTTTTTATCGTGTTCTCTTGTGTTCCTAAGCTTTACTTTTTTATATTGCCATTTTGTATAAAGATTTTTATATTTTAAAAAATTATTATTGACTTTAAAAATATATTAAATAATTACCCCAAAGGGCGTTAGCCCAGAAGAGTTATTACTTTTGTTTTGGCATTTTGTGGCGCTTCACTATAAACGGCGTTTCACTTTCAGATTGTTGCCATCAAATATTATCGCCCTGCATTATATTTAAAGAATTTAAATAATGAAAAATCTGCATAAATGTATGTGCGTTTCTCGCACTGTAATAAAACAACAGTACACAGAGTCATCCAATTTTGAGTAACGTACGTCTCCACCGGAATATGGGCATCTGGAAGCCCAAATTTGGAATTTGTTTTATTATCTGTTTCATATTTTGTAAAGCATTTATGAGTTTTTGATTAAGAAACTCAACGATTTCAAAGCGAGCAATGGCAACTGTACTGAAAAAAAAAATTATCTCCAGCGTGAGAGACTGTGTATCGGAAATTCTAAAAACATGCTCTTTTTAAATTATTTTGCGATATTGCTGTTGAATTGAATTTTACGGTTTAAATACGAAGAACATGATATTTAATAAACAAAGATAGCACATAAAATGGTAAAAAAAAGCTCCTTTGGGCGTAATATAAAATCTGAAAACTTTCAGATTTTTTTTATTAGATTTAGTTTGGGCATTTTCCTCTTATATTTATTTTATATGATTTCTTCCTTACTAAATGAATTAGCATTATTAATTATTATGATTTGAGTCTTTACTGTAACTTCTCTTTTCCGTATTCCTCACCAGAATGCAAATTAACTTTGTATATATTTAAGATGAGGGTTTTGAATCTTTAGTTACAGCTTCTGGGAACCGCATCTTGTTAGTAGTATTCCTGCTAGCTCTGCTTAAATTTACATTCCGTCTTTAGGATCCGGAATTCGAATATCTCGCTAGCCGATGTTTTAAAGAAGCTGGTAAAATATCTGAGGCAGCATATTCTATTCAAGGTATAGTCTTTGATCACATTATCAACGGTTGAATCTGAATTATGTTAACTTAAGTAACCACATGTGGTGGAAGTCTCGTCTGCGGCACAAGTTGTGCCCGTTCTGTTACACTAAGATTAAATTTTTAAAAAAAAGTTACTTTAACCTTCTTCTGTATTTTTTGAGTTATTTAAGAGTTGCCATAAATCGCTATTCATTTAGTAGGGGCTGCAGGACTTAAGCCCCTAATTACAACAGAAGTCATACGTTTTGCCCACAGTATGGAGCGCTAGATGTAGGATTATACACTCACGTTTGTGAAAATTGCAACACCAAGAAGGAATCGTCATAATTGAATGCAATTTAATACACAGTTGAGTGGTAGTGGTACAAATAAATGATTAAATGTTCAAAGCAAACAAACAAGAACAAGAGATCAGAATCAGTATTTTGTGTGGCCACCAAGCGCCGCAATAAGTGCTGCTACACGACGTGGCATGGAGTCAAACAAAGTTTGAATGTCTGACTGAGGAAGAGCATTCCATATCGTTTGTACGCGTACCCAAAGTTCGTCTGCAGACGCAACAGGACGAGGATCACGAGCAAGACGCCGACCAATGACATCCCACACATGTTCAATTGGCGACATATCCGGGGAACACGCAGGCCAAGGAAGAAGCTGTACCTGCTGCGCTGCAAAGAAGGATTTAACAATCCGAGCAGTATGAGGGCGGGCATTGTCCTGTTGAAATACAGCGCCTGGCAAGCTTTGAAGGAAGGGAACAGCTTCGGGCTGTAGAACTTCACGGATATACCGGTTGCTGTTCAGATTGCCCACAATTCGTAGCAATTGAGATCGTCTATGATATGCTATGGCGCCCCAGACCATAACTCCGGGTGTTCGTCCACTGTGGCGTTCGATAATGCACTCCGGAAGGTGGCGTTCACCGGCATAGCGTCTGACACGAATGCGGCCATCATGGTACCACAAATTAAAGCGGGATTCGTCAGAAAACACGACATGCTGCCAATCAGCACGCCAGTCTCTATGCTGATTGGCCCATTGTAGCCGCAGGCGGCGATGGTCGTGCGTTAGGGGGATCCTGTATAAAGGAGTCCGTGCGCGCAGTCCACACTGCAGCAGACGTCTACGAATTGATGAAGCACACAATGAAACACCTGTAGCTATTGACCACAGTGCTGCCAATTGTCTAGAGGAAGCTGTACGGTCCGTCCGCGCCATGCGGACCAGGTGTCTATCATCGCGAGCTGACGTCACATTTCGGGGTCCACTCCCGGATTTCCGAGTTGTCCGACACTCGTCCGTCCACTGCTTCCAAACGCGCATCACTGTGCTGCTGTTACGCTGCACACGAGAGGCTACTGCACGATACGACAATCCAGCTTCACGAAGGCCGATGATTCTCCCTCGTTCAAACTCTGTAAGTTGTTCAAATCTCGCTCTCTTTCGTCGACGAGGCATAAGTACAGATTGAGTTAACGTTTACCACTAGCAGATAACCACCGATAACCATACACGCCTCGCTACAGCCGTCTATTTATTCGGATCCATCAGCCGTTCAGAGGGCGCTGCTCAGCATACGCATGCGCTACGGATTTGCAATTCTAATCATTTGCATATCATGCGCTACTTTGCATTTCCTGAAAATTTCAGCTCACTCGCGTAAGTCCTTCATGGTGTTGCAATTTTCACAAACGTGAGTGTATATTGCTGCGAAATTTTGAAAATTATGTAATTAATTCTGCTTGAAAATATGTCAATAATTTTTATCACCTCTAATTTATGAATGTTTAACATTTCTAATTCGCCATTTTCCTTCTGTTTTGTTCACTCTAACTTATCTCCTCGTGTTCCACGAAGTGTACCACGAGGCTTATAAAAATAAGTTATAGCACTTACTTTCATCTTGTGTAATGTATCTTATGATAGCTAATCAGCTATTGTAATTTTGATCATTACTATAACTTCTTCTTTCCGTATTCCTTACCAGAATGCAAATTAGCTTTGACTATATTTAAGCTGAGAGTTTTTAATCTTTGAACGAGATAGCTTCTGGCACTCGCGTCTGCTGTCTATTTTTCAGTAGCTCTGTTTAACAGTGATATTTCGGCTTTGGCATTCTCGCCAACCGATGCTTTAAACTCACTCGTCAGTAAAATAACTGAGCTGGTCTGGTGTGCAAAACTTAAGCAACAGCAGGGATTTTTTGCCATAACTCGATGAGAAATCAACTGAGAGACATGAAATGCAGAAATGAAGGAGAGTATTATGTACGTAAAGGATGACGAAAGCATCGGAGCTGAAAAAGGAATACAATGCATACGGTATGGAATCAAACAAAAACAAGCTTTATTAAACGCATAGTATCGTGACCCATGATTGTCTATCCAACAGGAAGAACAACAAGCAGATGTTCCTTAATATGGGATATGCCCTCCCCTCACTGCAATGGTTGCTTCGCACCGTCTCTGCATACTCAGAACCAGCTGGTGCAACATTTCTTGCGGTACGAGTGCCCATTCCTCAATCAGCATCTGTTTTGTTGGGTGTCCTCCGGAGGATGTAAGCGTGCTGCAATGAGTCTCCACAAAGCATCCCACACATGTTCGATGGGATTTAAATCTGGGGAGTACGCTGGCTAATCCATTCGAGTGATATCTTGACTTTCCAGTCCGTGCATTGTCATCCATAAAAATTAAGTCTGGGCCGATGGCACCTCAGAACAGACGCACATGGGGAAGGAGTACCTTCTCACAATAGCGATCCCCGGTTACAGGCCCTCTTTCGAAAACGTGGAGCTCAGTTCGCCCGTTCAGCATAATGCCTCCCCAGATAAGAACTTCAGGACCACCGTTACGGTGTCCTTCCTTGACGTTACTCGGATAAAACCGGGTCCCGACCTCTCTCCAAATCAAAACGCGTTGAGAATCGCTTCTGGTACTGAACCGACTCTCACCCGTAAAGAGGACACGACTCCATTGATCAGTTGTCCAGTTTTTGTGCTCTCTGCACCACTGTAAACGGTGGCGTGGGTGGCCAACTTTCAACGGGAGGCAGCGTTCAGGACGGCGGGCGAATAGGCCCCCTTTGTGAAGGCGTCTGGCCACAGTAAACAGCGACACTTGTCGCCTCGTTGCTGTACAGAGTTGATGAGCAATGGCGCTTGCTGACTGTTGTCGGCCTCTTTTCGCCTGCAGGGCGATATATCGGTCATCCCCTGCAGATGTCGTCCTCGGGCGGCCACCACCAACCTTATTAACAGCTGTACCTGTGGTTTGGAACCCTTTCCAAGCGCAAGAAACGACACTTTTGTTGATTCCGAACTCTGCAGCTACACTGGTGACTGTACGCCCCTCCTCCAGCTTTCCGATCATTCTTCCACGGGTGAAGTCGTCCAGGTGATTTCTTATAGCCATATTTCACGAACTGACTCACTGGCATGTGCAGCGAATATGTTGAATTGCGTCTCCGTCCTTCCTTTTATTCTACTGTTGAGCTGCGCGCGCCGACATCACGCGTTTTGTGTATGCTCACGTCGCCTCTGACGTTTCGTTCCTGATATTTGCATACGCATGACGTTTCTACTGACTTACGTGTTCATTGTACTGATCTCCAGACCTTCTTTTCTGCAAGTTCATGGCTATCTGCTAAATTTTTACATTGTTGCTTAAGTTTTGCACACCAGTGTAGTTTATTTCGTTTTCTATTGAATGTGTAATTTTAGATTATATTGTTTGAGTTTTAATTTGTGTGTTATTGCTTAATACTCGCATTTGAGTGTAATTGTATGCTATTGCTTAATAACGCGTATGGTGTATAATATGCATCATACTCAGTTTTTCAAAAGTGTATTTTAAGAAATACTGTCCCTAACGTACTATGTAAAAAGTATCTATTTCCTTAGAATAATGTGTATTGTGTATAAAATGCATCATGTATACTATGCAAAAGTGTATTTTAAGAATCACTGTCCCTGACATAATGTGTAATAAGGTAATGCACAAAGTCCTTACAATAATGTGTATTGTGTGCAATTATAGTACCACTCCAATTATCCGAACTCCAACTATCCCAATCGCTTTCAGAATTTAAGAAAAAATTAAGACTAAAATGTACTGCGATTCGCAAAATGAGGATGACGATGACAGGTCACTTGAGGAATTAAGAAACATTCTTTTGAAAATTACTGGATGTTCAGAAGTTGGTGCTGAGGATACAGCAGAATGGGTGTGTCATTCGCCAAACCCTGCGTTTTAAATTCTAAATGATGATGAACTTATTGAAAGTTTGAGAGAAGAAGATGATTTTAATGTCGAAGATGAAGCAGACACGATACCATCAGCTAGTGAAGCGTTTGCCGGCCTTGGAACTGCTTTGAAGGTGGATGGAACGTCAGCCCGAGTGTGACCACATGCAACTTCTCATTGTCGAGCGGATGCACGACTTGGTTGTCTGAAAACGAATGAAGACAGTCAGACAGCTTACTTTGACCAAGATGTTCAGCAAGCAAAGACTTTCAGCACTTAGGCGTACTGTACAGTACGCTATATAACATGTACGTAAAAGTGTTGCCTTTTCATTTTAATTAATTAAAACCTCTTTTTCTTTAAAAATAGTTTTTCCCCATCCCATTTTCAACATACAGTACATACAGTAATTAATAAAAATGTGCGTGACCCTTTCTTCAAAAAAAAATTCAATTATCCGAATTTTTGATTATCCGAATGGGACGCGATCTCAATTAATTCGAATAACTGGAGTTCTACTGTACTTTAAAAGTGTATTTTAAGAATTACTTAGTGTACGTCACACCACAAAAGTGTAGTATAAAAATTACTGTTTCTAACATAAGAGTAATTTGTATATTAATGATTATAATTATTGTCATTTCTTAATGTTATTTCGTACAATCTGTATTACATGTTTAACTCGTTTTTATTGTAATTAATGTATTATGTGTATCAAGTATTCCACTTGAATTTATTAAGTACTAATGTCAACGACTTTGTATGCTATCAACAATTATAAGTCTGTCCCCGTTTAGCTATGTAGAATGTAAATTGAATAAACTCCCGATGCGGCCCTTGTAGGGCACCGTGAAGCGTCGTTCTAAATAGATACGCGATTCGGACAACACCCGAGTCTATGTAAGTCTCACAGGTCTCCGGACTCGCTCTCTACTGTTTCCCTGTTATTGCTTAGTTTAATTTAGCCACAAGTAGTGGACAAGTCATGCCTTATGTTCGATTTTCGACTAAA
Organism: Stegodyphus mimosarum; assembly: GCA_000611955.2. Classification (NCBI taxonomy): domain Eukaryota; kingdom Metazoa; phylum Arthropoda; class Arachnida; order Araneae; family Eresidae; genus Stegodyphus; species Stegodyphus mimosarum. The sequence continues at coordinate 511,774 of KK118066.1, read as the reverse complement.
ATAAAAAGGTTATTTATTTAAGGTACTTTGTGAGTACTTAAGACGTAGCGATAACTCGCTATCTTGTCTGATAGAGTCTGCAGGACTTAACTTTAGCTCCCAAATACAATGGCAACTCCAAACTCTAACAAAATTAATAAATGAAAGGTACAATAGCACTGCAAAGAAAAAAAATGGAAAAGTTAATTAAAAATTAAAAAAGATAAAAATAAAAAAACAGAAAATTTTAATTTCAGAATGAAATTTCGAGAAGTGGAACACGGTTTATCAAAATTTCGCTCTATTTCATGTAAATATGTCAATTAGTCTAGATTCTGTGGTTGCTCTAGCAGTCATGTATTATAATGTATCTGAAAGGGAATCTCACCAAATTTAAGAGACATCACTAATTTAATGACAGTTTCGGTAATCAGCAACTATGTCGTTAAATGTGGCGACCATTTGGGACGAACGCTTTAGACGAAACGATAACTCACCTGTCAATTTAATATGGTCAGAAGGACTTCAATTCTACACATTTAGGACACTATATGGTTAGTTTATCGCCATCATATGACTGAACTGATCCTAACTAAAATACCTTCTTTACATCTAGAGCCAGTACCTTTCTTTAACCGATTCAAGACTGTCTGTACTAGTACACAAAGAGATAAATTTCAGCGCTAAGAAACTGACTCAGAGATTAATTAACTGAAAGAGAATGAACTAGAATATTTGTCTCAAGTAAATAACTAGAAATCACGCTTTAGAGAAAATTATCAAGAGTTTTTCAAAATCAATGGAAATGGTAATTTTGGGCGAGTTACTTCAAAAATGGATTGGTAAGCTTCGAGAATAAAGCATGGTTAAACTGATTGATGCAATGAAATTCTACCTAGATTACAATCAGCAAAATGTTTCCAAATTCACTGACAGAGAAATAACTCATATCAAGCGATTTGTTACATTTAGTGCTTTAGCAGGGATTCAGGCACACCTGTTAAACGAAGCCCTTAATGATTTCACGTTATGGCTAAACCTAAGAAAGTAAGAAAATTTTGTAAAGAGATCAGTAGATCCTTAGGATAGATGTTGCAATGCTATTTTTGGCACCTCTAGGAAGAATGTGTTAGCTTTGCTATTTTCTCTGGCAAAGTATCGGATTCTGATAATTAAAAATAAATAAATAAATAAATAAAAAAGGGAGATTATCAGTAACATGGCCGCCGTTAAATCAAAGACATGAATGGCACAAGACAATTCAAATCATTTTACAGATAAGCCAGACAATAGATTAGGCCGCTTTAGTGCTTCAGGAACAAGAGAAATGTTTCACAAAATGAAGATCAACACATTATTTTTAGCTTCTGTACCATATTAGTGGAAGGAAAACTGAGAATTGCAGACGGAAAAGTAAAAGTTTAGAATCTCCAGATGGTGAATGAACATCAGATGAGTAAAATGTTAAGCTGTGTAATGGCTTCAATGAAATATTACAGTGGAAAACATTTTTCATTACAAGAGGGTGAGATAAAGAGAAAAGCCTTTCTAATTAAAACTACGAAAAAAAGGGGGGAGATAGCAGATTTGAACGCTTCGAATCTTAATTTTATAGCATTGCATTGTTATCCGAAATGTCTTAGTATAATACTGAATGTAAAAAAATATATCCACTTTCAAATTTTTTATTATATTGCTACGGATTTTGTATATAGTTAGCTATTTTTGGTAGAATTGTTTTATTTCCTCGTGTAATGCAGCGTGTGACGAGTTTTAAGAGAAAGCTACGCCGAAAACGTAAAAAATACAGGAGCACGTGCATTTAATAAATAGATATCTCGTAATTTATATTTAAAATGAAATAATGCAATTGTGTGTTAGCTGTAACTGTAATTCTACATTTTTGCTTTCCAGAAACCTCAAGAAATTACGAGAAGCTTCTCGTGACTGATTAAAAAGCTTATAAAAGCCGGAGAAAAACATCTCAGTTCAGTTGTTAGTCGCTGTAATTTTGAGATCGGATTAGCTTTCGCTACGCTTTGAGTTGTGGTCTATTTAACGTTTTAGTAGTTTAAAATATAACTATTGTGTGATATTGCGATATTGTAGGAATTCTGTGAGGAAAAATTTCAGCATTTTGTTTATTTCTTGTGATAAGAATAAATTTTGTTAACTTTTCATCAGACTTGTGCATTCAATCTATTACGAACCCGTACGCACGCAACAATATTTACATTTATAACTATAGATATAATGAATCGTTCATTTTTCAGAATTATTAAAAAAATTTGAAATCATTGAGCGTTATCTTCCCAGTAGAACAAAAAGCAGAAATTTTAAGATGATGCTAATAAGTGCAAGTTAAAACTTTTAAGTGAGTGCCGAGGATTAAGGCGCATATTTCATATTTTGTATTTATAAAACTGGGCTACTTTAATACGGGCACTATAAATGTTAAGCTTACCCAGTAATACTCAAACCGTTTCTACGGATACTCAAACTATTTTGACATCTGAGAGCAGCTGCGGAGAATAATGTTCGAGAGAGGAGGAAGCTACAGAATTTAAAGTCTGTATTCCTGTTGCAGGTGTCATTTATATATAGCAATTGAACCGGAGATAAATTACAAGCATCCATGATCTTATCTAAATAGTCGCTGGTAGAATGAATATTTAATGTGAAATTACATCAGAACGCTATAGGTATGTCCACATGTATAATATAACGACACTTAATCACGAATAGTGAATCGAATGAATCTTTAATAACACTTGATATTGAATACAAGAATATTTATCTGTTGCATTGTGTATTCATTTTGGAGTGTTTCCAATTAACGGGTTACTTTTCTCATGAGAATGAAGCCAGCTGTTCGATCAGCTCTTTTGAAGTCTTTCTGACCGGAAGTGAAAGTTTCCCAAATGGGAGCTTGAACATCACTTCCTTCCTGTTTTTGTTTTCTTGTTAGAAAAAATAAGGAGTAGAGAATGCTTATGTGGTAGTAAGGAAAAGACGCGTTCACGCGTCTGTGGAGACTTTTCCCTCGATAAAAATACTATCACATTGTTCCTGAGATGTTTTAAGATGCAATTTAATTGTTAAATTTTAATAAAACTTTAAATGACAACCTGTTTGATGTTTCTTCCATTCCGGAAGCCTATAACGATACACTACGAATGTAAAGAGTAGCAGGTCGCGGTTGGACAGACTACAACAGGATATGGGAGCAGAAAATAGTTCACTGTATGCGGAATAAGATGTTTCTAGCAATCTAAAATTGATTCATCTAGTCATATTATATTACCTAGATTTCGCCAAGATTCAGTTTTTATCGGAAGTTTAATTGCACAATTCGCATAACTGTTAAAATAGCGAAGACAAAATAAGAATATTTCTACAGTTATTCATTACAATTATGAATGTTTGTTATTTAAATATCTGAAATTTAGAATTTAGGTATTTCAACTACGGCCACAAAATCGCCGAACTATGATCTACATAAATCGAAAGAATATGCTAAATGCTTGCTAGAATTAACGTCATTCCCAGTACATATCTATCTAAACTATTTTGAGGTCTGAAAAAGTATTCCCAAATTTTTGTTGCTACGTTACGCTACCATGTCATTTATTATCCACGCGGCCTAGTGCATGTTATCTCTCCGAGACATAAGATTTTTAACCTTTCTTTCATGCGGCCTGGCAAACAAACAGTGTCCACAATATTGCTGTTCCATATGATGTAAAATCTTTCCATTATTTATCAAGTTACAACGGCTTAACAAACAAAATTTAAAAGCAATAAACGTATTTCTGATCACCTTTGACTCCTTCTTAAAATTTTGTAGCAATATATTAACTCATATAATTTAAAAGGCATTTACTTTAGGATATATCCAACTGATATTAGTTAAACTGTGGAACATTATTGCAATTAATTAAAGATGTTTCTAACACCATATATAGTGTACTTCGGTATAGAATCTTTTACTTCATGAGCAGCAACCTGTTCGCTATAACTTTTGTTCTGTACACTTGCTTGGAATAAAAAACAAGCCTTACATCCAAAACTCTTAAACTAAGATGAAGGACTGATTGACATAATTCGGTATGATTAGCATGAACATGTGTGACAGTAATGTTTGCATAATCAAGTAAATGTTCGTGTGTTTGTTTAAATATTGCTTATGAGATCGAATTTTTCAACCACATTCTTATCATACACTTGCTGTTCAATAACCCTTACAGCCCGTAGGACTAGGAATGCTGCGTTAGAGCTTTTGAGTCCCCACTTAGAGAAACTAGACACACAATGATTAATTTAATGTTAGCATAACTGTACTTATTTTAGGCTTTCCAGCAGCTCGAAATGAGCGAGTTTAGTGGCTGCAACTTACTGAAATCGTCCTGCAAGTAGCCTATGCCTTTATAATAGCAACAAATACAGTCTGGGGTTAATACTATATGATGTCCGAATGTCCATTCAAAATCAAACTCACTATCATTCCCTGGAACCATTCTAAAATCAAACAACTCCCTGTGTCATGATTTAATATCTAACCGAAAGTCTTTTTTGTCTTAAAGGAAGACCGTCTGTTAAAACTGAATATGCTAGTAAGAACCAATTTTCATACAAACCAGAACTTTCAGTGAAGTTTCAAATTGCCGGTAGTCGAACAGTTAAGGCAATAAATCATTAGTAGTTTATTCCAGATTCCTTTCACAGCATCTGGCTGTATGAGGTTTTCTCCGTGTTCCTTTATATATATATATATATATATATATATAAAAGTTTCACCTCCAGACATTTTTCATAAATACATCCCTTCCCTTAGCCACATGCCGTCTAATGTTTTGCCCGATTTTAACCAGTTGCAAGGAGTTATTTTGTGATCAATAAACTTAATGTATAAGCCATGAGAAAGTTACTTGCAGTAAGATTAAATCACCATGATATACAGGGTGTTCTGAAACTCATGGGCAAATATTTAAGAGGTGATAGAACACACCTAAACAAGCAAATTTCACCATACAATTCATGCGTGGAGAGTAAGCGGTGAACAATTAGACGGCGCTGTAATGGAAAGCATACAGCGCGAGTTTACTTACACATAGTCATTTCTAGTGTTGATTTCAGAAGGCATGTCGACACAATCAGAAAAAGGCGGACATGCATTTTGTCTATGGTCTTAAGAATGGGAATGCTCTGGAAGCCGAAAGACTGTACACGCGGCGTTTTCCGAGAAGACGAGCCAGACCAAAAAATGTTGGAGCGATTGCATCGGCACCTGTGTGAAACGGAATCATTTGTCACCGGCATGCATGATACAGGGCGTGGCAGGAGTGCGTCAATGGCACAAGCTGTAGAGGACATTCTGCGAAGAGTAGAATATCGTCTGGATATTAGCAAGCGAGAGGTTTCCTGCTCGAGAGATTCCCCGTAAATATGCCCCAGTCAATTGTTTGGGGAGTATTAAGAGACGAAGGATTACACCCCTACCATATGCAGAAAGTGCAAGTCTTGATACCTGCAGATTATACGCCACGTGTCGAGTTTGCAGTTTGGTTTTTGAAATAGTTAGCAACGCAGCCTTATTTCAGTGCCCGTGTTATTCACAAATGAAGGCACCTTTACTCTTGAAAGCATTTCTAATACGCATCTTTATCACCCCTTAAATTTTTTGCCCAGGCGTTTCGAAACACCCGGCATAATGAATCCTGTGCTTCCAGCTGTTTATATTAAACCTTCATTTCTTTCTTCGCATGACGCATTATAAATCAAGATTCACCGACAATGCAATGCTTTTCTTATGCTCTTCATTACATACAAACTATTATATAATATACTTCTACAACCACTTGCTGCGTGAAAGTTTGTCAGCACTAACATTCCTTTTCTCTCCCTTCATATCTGATGAGAAATTTTTCCTTTTAAAATTCATTTCTTTATCGAAAAATTAAGGAATGATTTTCATAACACGCAAAAACACTTGTCTTCTCGATTTGGTAACCACAATAAGGATCAATTTCCAAATATTTAACATAAGTAACCTACAAAATAATCTGCAACTTGCAGCATTGCAATAATACACTGGAGGGGAAAATTTAAAGAGGTGCACTATGATGATTTTATTAAGTGAAACCCAATGAAAAGTATCTGATTGGTAGCTCAAAAGCCGTGTTACCACATAGTCTAACGGGATTCACATTTACTACAAAAAATAAGGAAATTTTTGTGTCCACTCTTTCTTTATGTGCAGAGTACAAGGGATACTTCATGTTCTAATTTTACGGATTGCGTGAGTAGTTGGATAAAATTTGCGCCTACAAAAGGTGGAACATATCGTTGAAAAGGCATGGATTGTGAGAAATAGGAATGGGAGTAGATCAGACACTGACACACGTATGTAAAGACCAAACAGTAGCCAAAAGTGTCATTTCAGGAATCTGGAAAGGATTTAAAGACAGTGATGCATTCAGACAATCAGATCAGGGTTGAAACGTGCCACAGCAGACTGTCAGAGCGATTATTTAGTAACGACTGTAAAAAGACAACTGACATCAGCTCAGACTGCAAGGTAGTTCCCTGGAGCTACTCGAGTGTCCGGATATAATGTGAATAACAAACACAACAAAAAAGCTGTATGCATGGAAACCCACTGGTTTGTTTCCCATTCATTCAGGCTGAAAAATCCCATGGTTGCAGTGATACAGAAATAGCGTTTGGAAGTAACATGAACTAGTGATTATTTACTAATCAATCCCGTTTTTGTTTAGGCAATGACTCCAGATGTGTTACAACCTGGAGAACCGAAAATGCATTCAATAAGTCTAAACATCCATGAAAACAGTTGGCACAAATCTGGTGGGATCACTGAATCAATTTGAATGGTCACAATGACCCACACACTTTTAAAAGTGCAATCATGAATGCTGAAATATACAAATAAGAGATTCCTTATCTTTCCATCAAGTTGTTTGGAGTACAGTCAATTAATAACTTCCTCTTAATGGACGATAATGCTCGTCCTCATCTCACTGCATTAATGATTGATTATCTTGCGAACAAAAGAATCCAGAGGATGGAGTGTACTGTATATATTCTCCAGACTTCAATCTGATAGAATATGCATGAGACGCATAACGACGCAAATTTGCATCACTGCAGCACCTAGGTAGCACTCTTCAGGAGCTTTGGGTACTTTTCATTATGAATACATTTTCTTATCACAGGAACATTACCTGGAGTTTTGGTTATGGGTACATTATTAATCTTTCTATGCATCTGTAAAAAGTTGTAGCACCAACTTTTCTAAGCCCTACTTTGTATCCTATTTCATATGTTCTTACTTGTTTCCCAGAAATAGGCAATTCTGCAATTTGAAAATGCATCAGACATGACAAAATAATAACCTTGAGCAAGTTCCCTGTCTTTAACTGCAAAATCATTGAAGTTAAATCAGTTTTTATAGTTCATTTAATTTTTCCTGTCAGTGTATAGCCACGTTATGCAACAAAAGCTAATGAATGCAGATTTGTTGACAATATCATGAAATGTTTGCATAATACATATCCCAAGGTATTACATAATTTTTCAATGCCATACAGGAAACTTTATTTACAAAACAGGCGCATGGCTTTATTTCTAAGCAACAACCCTGAAGCAGTCAATGGCTGAATAACAAATGCCTCAGAGCACCGGCAGTTTCTTCTGAGGTACTAGTAGTTTCAGTGGAACAGACAGGCTGTAAAGGTGTTTTCATGGAGTCCCAGATATCTATTACTAATGCGAATCATTTTCATTACAACAGCCTCTAATAAACGTATTTATTTTCTGAAACTCTCAACCCTTACATGTTTATTCAAACACCTAACTAGCTTGATATTAACAGATTATCTATTCCTTTTGCAAGTAAAATATCTTTGAGAAAATGAACTTTAGAAAATATTTATATCTGTTCAGCGTAACTTTTTTCCTCTATATTTTAATAATATTTCCATTCCTAATAAAGTATTTAAATGGCACTTTGACATGTGTTCATCGAAATAAGACTGAGGAACAGAAACTGATGGATTAATATTTTTTCACTTACAAAGTATTTGTCCATTTCACTTTTAATAAAAGCAGCTGCTGCTTTATCTGCATTTTACAATATATTGTTAATTATCATCGCGATGTGAAACTAATTAACTACATTGCAGGCATTCTTCTAAATGGATTGTTAAATTTTATGAAACTCTTAAATATACAACTGTTTTATAAAACAGAAAATGCTACTAGCTTTGAATGTATTACAAAAAACGTACGCATATTTTACATTCCTAACACCTGGCTTTATCACATTTCAATTTTAGTATGCAACAATATAAATACATGTTTACAGCTATTACTGCGAAAAGTAAGAATTCATTGTAACCCAAAAAAATGAAATTTTATTTATGAATATAAAATTAAATAGCTTTAATCTAGCTCAAAATTTCTAGAAATACACTGAAACTTTAGTACGCTAAAACACAAAAATGAAATGAAACTGAGAATGTCATTGAAAAATGAAGGAGGCTTGCAGTTTAATAAAATTTTATAACTTTAATTAAACTTAGAAATGCAATCAATTACATATGTTGAAGAAAACATTAAATTTTTATAAATTCAACAATACAGATCTATATACAAAATATTTATGGTATTCCTAATGCATGAGTGTTTGCTCCAGAGAATATTGTAAAATCTATTTAAATTTATGAATTAACAAAGCACAAACATCCACATGAACAATAAATATTGCTATTTTAGAGGAAAAAACATTCCCAATATGGATAGTTTCATTGATTAAACTTAGAATGTAGAGAGAATTGAGTAAATAGTTTTAAGTTAATAACTGAGTATTAGTAATAAATTCTGGTAATTTTACCTTGGAATATTTTAAGACCTTGTTAATGATTTCAGTGAAATTATTCATAAAATCAGTCTGCATGTAGTAACATTTTTCTAAATAATTCAGTATGTATATTACATAAAATAACTACAAGCATTATATTACACTGCATATATTTGTCTTCTAATATGACGACAGAGCAGTTTCTGGAGCTTTACATGGCAAGGATGCATTCATAGCAGCCCGTAAATACTTTGTTCAAAAAAGCTTTGACTAAAACAAACCATATACTGTGCAATTTTATGAATAAATCTTTTAACATCACAATAACGAATGAGGCAGGTAAAGCGATTAGATTCATCTGAAATTAGAAAGAAAAGAAGAATTACAAAAATATCTATTATATAAAAAGACAATGCAAAAATTTAACTTTGCAAACATTTAAACAGAAACATCAGGTGTGTTTCCAGAAATCACATTTTTCTTTTAAACACACCTAGCCCATTGTTATATCTAATATCATTTATCCATACCTTTAAACAAAAAATACATGGCTAATCAAACACTCATTGGGTCGTAGGAAACAGAGAACATGCACAGACTACATACAAACAAGGTGGACAGCTCAGCTGCTGTGTCAATACTGATTTGGGTGAAGACTTCCATCCAAAGTAGAAGCATGCACCAACTTTAATTTATGCCTTTCGTGTTGACATTACATACCTAAGAAATATTAATGTACCCATCACAATGATATTGTATTGAGTCCCTGCAGAACTTATTTTCACTGCTTCTTTCCACTTCAGAATTTCTGTTATGATTATGTTCAAACAACAGCATCCAAATCCTTTTTCTGAATTCATTCCAGAATACTGTTTATATTCAAGGGCACAATTTTCACAGAATATCCACTCCTATGGCGTGGGTGTTAGAGAAATTATTACTTGGCCCAGAAATCCTTTTTCCTAGCATTTTTGTTCTACCTGTTTTTCCTAGATTTTGCTACGGATAGAAAAAGAGGATATTTTTTTTAGGAAATCTTGAACGTCGAATATGACAGGATTAAATTTGAGGTAAAGTCTCACAGATCGCAACAAGCCTCCTTTCACAGCAGTTAGAAATAAAAGGTCTACAAGTCCCATCAAAAAGCACATCTAGCTTTTAAAGATATAAAAATTGACCTCTGTTAATAATTGTCATCTAAATCAAATAGAGGATGGCAAAATCGATATTACTACTAGATGCAAAGACATCATCATTGGCGGTAAGCGAAAACCGAAGGTTCGAAAATATCCGTCTTCGAATATCAAAGAGGCTAGCAAGCACCCTTATCCATACTAAGCTGTTGACTGTTGCTCCACCCTTAAGTCATCCAAATCCAAAAGAAAGCATCAAGAACCAATGATCTTCTCAAATACTCTAATCAACAAAGTCAATAAATAAGGAGTCTATTGATGTAGTACAACGAACTGAAGATGTTCCTAACGTAGATTTTACAGATTTTCCAAACTCCAATGAAGAACTCAAGTCTCTTTGGTAATAATTCAAGATTCTGCTTACAGTTGGGCTAAATTCACTTAAACGCTGAACGACGTCAATATCGGGGATTTCTCAGATAAAATTACCACCACAGATCACTATGAAACTGCAGTCCGATGGCCCAACATCTATTCTTAATAGCAAAGAGTTCAGATATTCTTGTATCTTGCCAGAAGACAGGAAAATCAAAATGGGAATTTGTTGTTCCCCACAGAAGCTGAAACTGCTGCAATACAAGATAAACTTATTTCTTCAAGTTTGAGAAAAATTAATTAGATGGCAAAGAATAGGGGCCACACTCCATTCCCCGTTGATCACACTAAATAAATGCAATGAAGCTAGAAAGGTAATTTGCATTAATCTATTATACATAAAGATTCTGGTCAACGCATACCAAGGTAGTGGGGGCCCTACACACTGTGATACATGACAAGCCCTTCAGGATGTGTAAAGTGCATGTAATAATGATCAAAAGTGTGTCAAATGTGCAGTGAGCATCTTTTCTTATGAAGATCCTAAAACCGAGAAGGATAAGCCCATGAAACCCAGGTGTACTGATGGCCAGCAAAAAATGTGGTCAACTTAAGTGGCTGTGAAAAATAACTCATGCAGAATATTAATGATAACTATGCATGTAAAAGATATCCGGAAAGCTTTATTACTAATAAACCTTCATTTTGTTGTGATTTCTGACTCCTCTTTCAGTACAGTAAATGATTTCAGCATCATTTACTGTTTTACTGCTAGATTCTGAAGTTCATGGACAAATTTTGTCAAGCTAATCCAGGTCTCTGACTGCTGTCAGCACATACAAGAAAGAGCCGAAACATTACGACCACCTGCTCAATAAAAAATTGCACGACCTTTGGCCTGCACAACAGCTGCAACTTGCCTTGGCATGGATGCCACAAATTCTTCATAGATGATTGGAGACAGGTTGCACCAAATGTCTAAGCAGCGGTCACACAAAGTTGAAATATTCTGATGTGGTGCTTGAGCTCTGAGCTGTTACTCCATGATATCCCAAATGTGTTCTATCAGCTTAAGATCCAGCGAGTTAGGTAGCCAGGGCATTAACTGGAAGTCATCCTTATGCTCTTCGAACCAAACACAGTTCAAACCTTGTGACATGAGGCGTTGTCCTGCTGGATGATTCCATTTCTAGTTGGGAAGACAGATGCCATGTAAGGGTGCACATGATCTGCAGTTATGTTCAGTCTTCAGCTCTCATGGTCTGTTCTACCACAAATAATGGTCCCACAGCCGCCCATGACAACGTTCCCCAAAGCATAATACTACTACCACGAGCCTGTGTATGACTTGCCGTACAGGATACTCATTCTACGTCATTGGGGTGTGGCATATGGCCATTACAAAGGACATTACCACTTGGGAAATTGTTATGGTAACCAATAATTTTTAACCTTTTGTATTGTAAATATTTGTGGTGGGCCACCTGTAACCATGGACAATGAACATTTGCAAAAGGCAAACACCTCTAGGAAATAGTCTCTAGTTGAATTTAAATAGGACAAAGTAAGATATTGGTTAGAACTATTCTGCAACATGTTTGAACTTCCAAAATCAACAGTAAATACTGAAGAAATGCTTTTCACATTTTTATGAATCCCTCTCAGATCAAATACCCTAAAGTATTCGGATTAAAAGCTGCTATGCATTATGCTAATATATACACAGTCCAGTCACATTAATGTGACCATCTGTCAAAAGCCAGAATAACCACCTTTCGCAGAGCGGACTGCTGCGAGACGTGCAGGAAGAGAGTCACATAGGTCCCTGAAGGTGTTCTCTGGGATGTTGAGCCATGCCGACTCTAATGCCGTGGCCAGCTGCGCTAGATTACGCGGTTGAGGATCCATGGCGCGAACAACTCGATCGAGATGGTCCCACAGATGCTCGATTGGGTTTAAGTCAGGTGAGTTTGCTGGCCAGGGGAGGACGGTAAACTCATCCTGGTGCTCTTCGAACCACGCACGTACACTGGCAGCTGCATGGCACCTCGCATTGTCCTGCTGGAAGATGCCATCATCCTGAGGAAAAACAATGCGCATGTAGGGGTGAACATGGTCCGCAAGGACAGATGCGTACTTGTATTGATCCATTGTGCCTTCCACAATGATCAGTGAACCTAGAGAATGCCAGGAAAACATTCCCCAGACCATAATGCTCCCGCCTCCAGCTTGGACCGTTCCGGCAATGGTTGCAGGGTGGTTCCTTTCAGAGGTTTCACGCCTTATACGCCAACGTCCATCTGTCCGATGGAGCATAAAACGCGATTCATCCGAAAACGCAACCTGTCGCCACTCAGTGGACGTCCAGCTGCTGTACTGGCGTGCAAATTCTAGCCTTCGCCGTCGATGAACAGCAGTCAGCATAGGTGCACGAACCAGGCGTCTGCTTCGGAGGCCCAGACGCAGCAATGTTCGCTGAATAGTACTTTGGGAGACACTTTTGGTAGCCCCTTGGTTCATTTTGGTGGTCAGTTGCTCAACGGTAGCCCGTCTATCTGCCCGAACGCATCTCCGCAACCGTCGTTCGCCTCTGTCATCTATGGCCCGTGGTGCACCACATTTGCCACGTCGCTGATTTTGGACAGTCCCATTTTGCCATGCACGGTACACTTTTACCACGGCGGCACGCGAACAGTTCACAAACTCAGCCGTTTCGGAAATGCTTCCACCCTTGGCCCGAAAGCCAATGATCATGCCCTTTTGGAAGTCGGATAAATCGCTTCGTTTCTGCATTACGCCAACGACTGAAATGTTTTCCGAAGCCCTCACACACCCTTTATATACGCTCAACTGCACTGTGCTGCCACCTGCCTTCTGTGATTGGTTATTTAACTCTGACATGGAAAGTACGTGGTGGTCACATTAATGTGACTGGACTGTATATGATTATGGCCCTGCATTTGCTTAATATATTGATTGCTATTCACTTTTAATCCCTTCTTTGTCTTATCACTGCTCATGACAGTTTCATCAATATCGAACAATCTGAGGAGCTCAGAATTTTTCTGATAGTATATTTTATCAAAGGGAATTTACAGAATTGTACTAGGGAAAAAAAGAAATATACTCGTTTGTAATAAAATTAAGTCACCGAATAACTGCATAATAAATTGAATCTTACTCTCTAGCCTCATGAGGTGCTGGCAGTTTTTCCCAACTGGGTTCCACTCCCCATATTTCCCTAGCATATTCAGCAATTGTACGATCACTAGAGAACTTTCCAGATGATGCTATATTCATGATAACCATTTTAGTCCACTCTTCAGTATTCTGTAAATAAAAAATAATCAATATTTAGAAGCAAAAACATTGAAATTTATTATGACACCATAAAATTTGCTTCACTTTAGAAAGTCCAGAATTTTGTGAAAATGAAATACAGTTCTAGCAAAATGAGGGACTAAGTTCTAAAATATCAGTTACGCATACAAACCTTCCACTTAGATAAATCGAACGTCAAAGCTTATACTTTTTAGATGTGAACACTAGCAGCTTCACCACTGTACCCACAGAAGTCCTGGTCTTTGATATACATTTTCTGTTATAAAAATGTTTAAAATGTTGCAAATGTTCTTGGTTTGGCATTTTAAAATTTAAAAAAAAATTATAAAAATTATACCTAATTTTGTATATACAGTCCCTCACTCCCTATAATTTTAAATAAAAATTTTCACTTACCCTAAAAATTAAAAAGTTGTCTCCTATGTGAAAAAAATTGATTCACACATTTAATTTTGAAGTTTCAGACTATATATCTGAAAACAGCAGCGCTTCTTAAAATTTATTCAAATAAGCATATATTACTACTACAAGTATATTTATAATTTTTAAATATAAATACATGAAAATTAATTTTATACTGGCATTAAGTAATCAGATTAATAGAAATCTCATATTTGTTTTCACTAATTCAAGGCTATTAGTGTTTAGATAATCATCATCTTTTTAACTAAAAATTATATAAATGTTGATATTCACATTAATGAGATGGATGAACCTGCTGATTCTTGAATAGCAGTTCTACATTTGGATGCACAACAGCCATAATGTTTTAAGCCCTCTTTTGTTTCTAAGACTAGAGTCGGAAGTTCGTAGGTAGAGTTAATGGATAATAAAATTAAATGTCAGTCTTGGGAGAAAAAGGTGACGCATGATAATATTAATATTTTTCTAATATATTTCCATTACTTTTGAGGCAAATCAAAAACAAATCTGCGGGTTTCTAACAAAGTTTCCTTTTGTGACCAATCCATTGCAAGAAAACGTTAAAATAACAAATATTTCCTAAAAAGAAAAATTCGACTTATAAAAGCGAATGAGTTTCAGATTTTTGTCTTGCTTCTTTATCCAAATTAATTCCATGAAATTTTGGTTTATTTATTACAGACGGTTTTAATTGGAAATTAGGAAACTGTCCAATTAATTTTGTGGTATCTTTTTTTCCCTTTCAGCCTAAAAAGTTAATTTTTAAATTTACTATTTATTTTTTCCAAATTTATTTAGTACAAAGAGAGAGCTAAGAAAATACTCTTTATTATTTTATTTCAAAGCTTATCTCACATTGCTTAAAAAAATAAAATCATTCTAGTGGCCAATCATTTTTGTGAGATACTTTATACTGTCATGTGATTAGACAGCAGGACTGACCTTCAGTGATGCATGCATATGCCACGTTCGCATGTAAATGGGACATTATTACTACTTCTAGATGGCAGTGTTTGTGAAGCTACAAAACTGCTCAGAACAGAAACGTTATGAAAAAGCCAGATATTAAATTATTTTATATCCTTTTTCAGGTGGAAAATCCGTAAAAAATTGTATATTTTGTGAAAACTCGACCAACTGTTGCATACTGAACTTTTTGGTGAAAACTTCAGAAGTTAAATTGTAATATTTCCAATGGGAATAAATTTAGGGTTGGAATTTTCCTATTTAATAACTTAACCGAATAAATATAAATTTAGTGCAGCACTAAAATACCTGGGTCTTAGTGATAATTAATAGGTAGGCTATTTATTAGAAAATTACAATAAAGGAATGAAACCGGTTTAATTCTCATAAAATCACACAACTGCTAAAAAAAATTACTAATAATTTATGGACATCAGAAAAATGTCAAAATTTGGTTCTTCTTTTATTTCAGTAATACATGTTAAAAACAGCTAAGAGTATCGTTATAGAAAATTTGGGGGGGAAAAACACTGTTACAACAATATCACAACACTGTTAAGAGCTGGGAGAGAAAAATCTTACCGTAAACATATCGCTCACTCTCTCTTGGCACTTAATGTAAGCCTCATAATCAGCAAATAAGTAAAACCTGTAAAAAATCCCATGAATCAGTTCAAAAAATACTTAAAAGTATTCAGACAATTTTTACTTTAATTATTGAGACCACAGTAAAGAAATTACTTAAATTATTGAGAGAAAAATTAATTTACTTACCTGTCATGATTTAGCAAGATATTAGTTAAATCTTTAAATGTATCTGGATTATTGGGACTGAAATAGCCTCCACTAATCTGATCAACAGCTTGCTTCAATTCAGGAAGTCTATTGTAGTAATCCCAAGCATTATATCTACAGGAGAAAACATCTCTTCAGAATGTGTGCTTTTTCATTTCATTAATGATATAAATTCATAACAAAGTATAATTTTTCATACCCTCTTCTCTTCAAATCTTCAACTTCATCAACTGTCATACCGAAAATAAAGATGTTCTCTGCCCCCATTTCTTCCTTCATTTCAATATTGGCTCCATCTAATGTCCCAATAGTTAATGCTCCATTCAGCTGAAAAATTTACATTAAATTAGAAGAGTTATTTCATATTTAAATAATGAGATTCCTCCTAAAAACATTTTTAGCCCATTTAGAAAAATAAAAATATATAAGTGTTAAAATAAAATTTCCTAGATAATATGAGATACACACAAATCAAGCCCTGTTCAAGCAATAATGTCCTGTAACAAAATACTAAATTTACTTTCACATAACCTACTAAATTTATTCAAAATTTTCTAATTTAAAAGTAAATTATACATTTCTGGAACTGAAACTTGAATACAATATTAAAATAAATCACTATTTGATTAAAGGCACTTTTCAATAAAGCAGATTTATATTTTTTGGCTCGATGAGTCTGTTAAATCAGCTAAAATTGCTAATTTCTCTTGCTGAAGCAGTCTACCAACACACAGATTGCATCACTTGAATGAGGTGATAAGAACCGATTTTTGAAAAGCAAAGTAAAACATATTCTAATATGAGACCATTACCATGATCTAAATCTTACAGAACAGGTTTCAAATGAAATAGGAAGCATCCAATCGCTTGCTGACCATCACAGGCTTAAATCTGAGATATTCAGTTGATGCTCCAATTTTATTAGAAAATGTTAGCTATTGTATCGCCTTTATCATCAACTATATATTTGCAGAATACTCTTTAAAGATATTACTAGCCGAGATATAAATGATTCATATTTTAAAAGTTAGTTTCAGTCTAATGTTAATTACAACCAGATTTCAAAATCAGACATAGCCTCAAAAACCATCAATCATTATTCCCAACCCATTTTCAGTGAAATCACAGCCTGAACTTCCGATGAGATAAGCTCTAGTATTTTTATTTATCTACTTTTTATTAACGTATTCATTTTTATGTGTCACACTTTGATTTTAATTATTAATTAGTCGTTTTTATTTACCTTTCCTAACGGCTGAACAATCATTTTTTAATTCCTCTCCCTAATGGATATGCATAATTACTTTGATTACAAATCGTATTCTTTAAACTATCATAAGACTTAACATTAACTTTTGTTGTTTGACTTCTAAATTAACATAAGAGAAGTTGATAGTTTCAACAGAGTTCTCAGCGTTAAGAATTTTCCAGCAAGCAATAATTATTCTTTTACAGATAGAATTAAGACCTCAGAAGGATCTATAGTGGACCAAAACTTTCCATTACTTTATGTTTTATCACATTACTTTTCAATGGTTGTGTTTTTTATGAGCCATTCGTTTATAGCTTTTCAAATAATGCTGTCCTTTTGAAATGATAAAAACTTTGAATTCCATATAAAATTATTTTTAAAAGGATAATTTGTTAAATTTTGAATTTGGAAGTTAATTTTGAAAACACGATTACACATTCAGAGTAAAACTTTTCAAGCCCTCTCGCAGAACTCAAGCTGTATGTTAATGCAAAATGGCAAAATAAAAAAGTAGCACTGCCCAGCAATTTTCTGCACTCGTACATTGGTGAACCTCAGAAGTATAGGAAGAATTTTAAAATCTTATCTTTTGAGTTTTAGAGCAAATTTTGGTCAAATTAATATAACATGACAGCTGAATATAAATTTAAACATAATGAATGCAACTTTGGCAATGCATCAAACTCAAATAAATGAGCAACTGCTTTCATACAGCATTTAAGAGAAAAACTGGTTCTTATGCTTTTTACAGAAAGCTCAGAAAAACACTTATTAGAATATAATCAATCCATCGCATTCGAAATTAAAGCCAGGGTTAAACTACCAGAGTTCATTTCTCTTATTCTGCTAACCTACCTTGGTTGTTCATAAGTATAAACAGGATAATACAATAGCAATTATATAAACAGGATAATACAATAGCGTTTAGTATACAAGTAGATGCAGACTAGCTTAATACACTGAAATCAGAGTGGAAAAATTTCTGTAATCTCATGAGGGCTATCTAAAGATAAAAGATGCCATCATGAAAGTCATTCTAAGAGAAACTAGTTTTCCTTAGATATTGGAAAAACCTCAGGCATCCACAGCCTGTTCCATTATTGCAGCAGTTTAACTTGGGCAAATCAGGGAAACAAATTGGGGCAAACTACAAGTGCTTCACGGTTTCAAGCCAATCGATCTTAAATTTTGGAAATATTTTTCTTGTTTCAAACAGCCTAGCAGCCAAGTGGATAAAATGCTGAACACTGATAGTTCGACCTGGGTTCAAATGTCTGGAAACAAGCTGGCTGCACATGCACTTTTGTGGGGTTTTTTCCATACACAACATGCTTACAAGTCAGCTTCTCTTAGAACACTCCCCATTAAGTGATTCCTCCACTTCAGCAGAGAGCTTTTGTGCGCTTAGCATAGTTCAAGAAACCCAATACAAATGGCCTAGAATAATCAAGACCTATTTTAAAAGTTCAATCTAGGATTCCTGCATATAAACTCTATACATAAGTACAAGAAATTATTTATTTAACAAAATAACTAATTTATTTCCCTCAAGAATTAATCATCAGTTTACAGCATGACTGGATTACTTACAGAAAGTAAAGCACACAAGGGCTATATGTTGACACTATCTCAATTTTGATCAAGAACTGCCTGAAGAATGGCATTGGAGGATCTAGTAGAGTAATACCTCGAAAATGCTTTTGGAGCAATGGATTTCAAGTAACCTCATTCTGAAAAAGACTCTCCAGTCTAAAATGTCCTTGCCTTCAAACCTGAACCCATTACAGTAGTGGACTACCAGGCAGGTTAACAGTATGAAATAAGAAAAATGTTACTTTGTTACATTTGATAAACTGAATATTTCAAAACATTAATAAATTTAATTTTATGTTTAGCATGCTTAACAAGTTCTCCTTGATATTCAGAGAGAATTTCGTATGGAAAAGAGCATGTAAACACTGCCCAAAAATACAAGAATTTTTCCACTGAAATTAAAAATGTTGGATATTTTAATATGTATTTCTTTAAACATTCTGTTACCAACATTATAACTTACAAAAAAGATAAAATCATTAAAGGGGTATAAAATTTCTTGTACTTTAAGTCTTTACTATGAAAACATACTAAAAGGCATTAATGTAAATGTTTTCTAATCACACTTCAAAATCTTACGCCCTTCTACAGAACCAAAGCGAAAAAACTAACAAGCGATTTTATACCCCGTAGGATTCCTTATAAAGATGTCAAGAGATATGAGAAATATTCAAAGGCATTCTTCACAAATACAAAAGTGTTCAAAATCAAGATACCATAAATTTCATATTTCCTGTGCCTGAAGCCTCTGTACCAGCAGTTGATATTTGTTCACTCAAGTCAGCTCCAGGAATAATTTTTTCAGCAAGTGTTACTCTGTAATTTTCCAAGAACACAACTTTCAATTTGTCACCAACAACAGGATCATTATTAACAACATTCCCCACAGCACAAACGAGCTTTATAATTTGTTTAGCAGTATGGTAACCTGGAGCAGCCTGAAAAGAATTAAAATACAAAATTTTAAAACTCTTACGTTCATAAAAATGAAAACTATTCATCCAAATTAAATGTCATAAAAAGATATTTTTGAAAATAATGTCTAAGCAAGTATTAAAAATCTAACACTTTGGACTAAGCAGAAAAAAAGGACAGAATAAAATAACTCACTTTTCCACCAATCATTACAGTTCTGGGGACAAATGGTGCATTTGGGTTCTTCTTAATGCGGTTGTACATTGTAATGATGTGCAAACAATTCAATAACTGTCTCTTATACTCATGGATTCTCTTTACTTGAATATCAAACATGGATGCTGGGTTTATATTGACACCAGTCTCTTTGGTCAGATAAGCAGCAAGTTTCAGTTTATTTTCCTAAATAAAATAGTAGGGGGAGAGAAATATGATTACCAATGATAATACTAAAAAGGACTTCATACCAAAAGTTAGCTTAGGCGGTTACTCTATATTTTAGGGTGCCCCTTGGATTATTGCCAAGTTGCTGTTTCATTTATGGTAACTCGAGAAGCTCAATGTTAAGGAAACCCTATTATGACTTGATTTGTTGTGTGATTGCGGTGAATTGGACTGATGGGAAAATACTGTAAGGGCTTATTTATGTGATGGATGTTGGTTAGGAAGTATGTTGCTTATTTTATGCTTTACACCGTAATATGTGATAAGAAGATTAATCTGAAGTTTCTGTACAATTTGGAACAAAAGGGGAAAAAAAGCATTAACTGACTGTGTGTAAATGAAGGTTTAAGTGTCCTGTTTATACGAAGGAAATGCATATGGTCAAACGTAAAGATCATTCAGGTTGCTTTGACTGGGTTTGTTGCAAGAAATGCCACCGACAGTCCGGCACTACGGAGGACATTTTTTACTCTTATTTTTGTTAATTTATGTGGTGACGGCAGTGTACAGATTCTAGTTCAGATAATTTTAGAAAGTTTTTGGTTGCTGTTAAGAAATTTTGCGTGCCACAGACTAAAGACACAGAAATTTCTAAATACAGTAACTCGATATTTCTCTTTTGTAGTGCGTAGATGAGATAACATGTATTTCCTTTTTCATGTTATTTCATTGTTTTGATTTAAAATTCAGTTTATTGAGATTATAATTTTTGTTTTAATTATGTTTTATTGCATTGGTTTGCATGCCATTTTACTGGGGAGGGCATTGGATGTAAACAGGAATGGAGCCAAAAAATCGCCAATTTCTGCCAAGGGGTACCCTGAAATATATTTTCATCACTTAGGCTTAATAAATACCTGTTTGATTTTATGTACTGTTCTAATAAACGATGGATCATTAGCAAACTTCTTCAACTGCGCAAGTTCTTCAAGATGGGTAACCCATTTATCACCAATTTTCTGCATTAAAGAATGCAAATCAAAATATTAAATATAAAAATACTTGATTCACCAAAAGAAAATAAAGACAAAGTTTATAGTATATTTATACAAAATATTATTATATACAGCAAATTTACACAAAATTAAATACTACGACACGAACACACCATGAGAGAAAGTATTAAAAGAGTTTTAGTAAAAAAAAATTGCAGAAAAGGATAATAACACATTTCTTGGTAATAATGATAATGTAGTAATTTGAAAATAGAAATAACACGTGAATCCACCTACAGGAAGTTGTGTTATAATATTTATGCTATAAATGATTGTTTAGTTGATTATAGTAATGAAAATAAGGGCTATTTCATTCTATATTTCATTTTTTAACTATTATACACCTACAGAATGGCATGTCACCGGTGATAAGGGGTCTTCATAAAAACCATTGAAGCTTGGTAGTTGAATAGATAAAATAGCTTCAATTTCCTTGGGAAAATTTGGTTACGATGAGCAAAATCAACTAATATCTGCACCATGAAAGAATAATAAACAGCCATTGAAAGACTGTTGGGAATACAGGTTGAGTCAATAATTTTGAAGTCATATTCAGAATTTGCATTTCATGGGCATTAAACAAAAACAGCTTTTCAGGAGTACACGCATGAACAGTGATTTAAAGTTATGTGTGACCAATAAAGTTCCAATACTTGTTGTGAATGAACAAGGTGCAATATTACATTTTACTTTTGGTGCCAAAACTCATGTGAATAAAACAGCCACCATTTTGTCAGTTCACCAGATTCCCACAGCATATATTAACGATGCAAGCTTTTGAAAACATGTCTTTCTCTTCTACCTATACCTCTGCATCAAAACTGCACTAATGTAACGATTTTTAAAAGTGGCTATAAATCTTTAAACACTCGTCTGACACACATGGTAAATGTCCTTTTTCCCATGCATGCTGCTGCTTTTGTTGAAGCTGTTATTTTGATACTTTTTATAGCACTTATCTCCTGGGTTTGAAATGCCTTTTCATCCTTTCATTTATTATTCTCTGGTATTATTCTGTTCTCATTAAGTATGCAGAAGTGGAGAGTTAATTCATGAAAAAAAGGTTTTCAACTTGTGGAATTACTGATCCTAAAACTGCATTCAGAGTTTTCACTGAATTTCTCAAATTTAAATTTTTTGTAAATATTTATGTTAATACATGCATTTATGTAAGATAAGAAGTATATAAACCAAAATTCTAAATTTAATTTGCAATTGTTCCTTCACTTCCTCCTAAACTTAGTTATTTTCCCTTTCTGTCCTAAGAACAATAACTGCTTATAATAAAATTACTCTAAACTGCATCATTTAATCCATTCTTGTATAATGCTGTGAATGCAGGTTCTCACATAAGTCTTTGGCAAATAAAAATTTCAAATTTAGGAACTAAAATTTATTAACCAATCAAAATAAATCTAAACTGAAAGTAAGTTATTGTAAGTCAGCTGTTCATCATAGGCACATTGCATTTCTGCTCTAGCTTGCTGTCTTACCAACATGTTGCTGTCTATTTCTCTTTCATCATTTGTATTGTCATAATGGCATTAAAAAAATGTGATTGAGAATACGCAGGGTGATTGCATCTTACACTGCTGTGTAGTTCAGGTTAAAAATCTGCCGCTCAAGAATAGTTCCGCCCAGAAATGTGTTAAGTTAGACATGAACATTGCTTTGTTTCACCAACTTTAAAAACATTATATATATATATATATCGAGACATTTCTTGTGTATGTAGAAATAACTATAATTTGTATGTGTACAAGGTGAAACTGTACACCCAGCTATGAATTTTAGAATACAAGTCAGCAAGAGACTAATTAAGTAAGGAATTACATTGAACAGATTTGTAACTTAATACTGCATTTCGAAAATAGTAATCAATCTAAGTGAAAAAATACTTCACTGCATAAAATATTCCTTTAAGTTTGCTGTACTCACGATGCTTTTCAAAGAGAGAACATGCACAAATTTTGAACATCTTAAAATAAATACTTTATGCACATGCTAGCTCTTAGAAATTAAGAGTAATTAAGAAGCTTTGAAATCAGAAGGGCCTTCAATTAGTTCTTAAATACACTGGAATTAAGTTACCTAAATCGGTAAAAAGAAATTTTCCCCAGAAAAGCGTTATCTATTCTCACTATTTAATTTGCAATACAATCTAAAAATTGAAATGAAGGAAAATGGAAGCTAATACAGTAAAAATAATACATAAATTAAATAGGATTACTATTTATAAATATAGATAATTTCTCAGCAGTATCTATATCGTAATACACTTAAGTTTTAATATGTTCAATTTTTCATACATTGTATAAATAAAATTTAAAACAGTTTAACAAATAAACAATTAAAGTATCACACTCAAATTATTGAATTAATAACTGCATATTATTTAGAAACACAATGAAAATTAACAAAGATAAATACACGAGCTTCCTAGTTCTCAATCAGATTACACACTAGATTTTTTTTCATTCCACTGCTTCTGATATATAAGACAACTCATTGAGGTTTATATTCAGAACATAATGTGTATTGCTCTTTGGGTTTCAAATAAGGTAGACCTTAATACACTGCTGGCCACCCAAATTGCAACACCAAGAAAGACAAGAGATATCACAACAAAATTTATTTAGTAGATAACATGTTGGCCAAGTATCAAATGATTAAATTTATAGACTTCTGTGGAATGTGGTTCCTTCCAGAATCAGTAACCAGAGTAGCCGCCACTGTTGGAGATAACCACAGCCACACGCCTCGGGATTGATTCAAAGAGACTTTGGATGTGTTCTTGGGGTACAGCAGACCAAGCAGCTTCCACACGTTGCCAAAGTTGATCTGGTGTGGCAGCTTGGGATGTAATCTGGGTCAATCCTTCAGCAACCATGGACCACATGTTTTCTATTGGCGAAAGATCCGGACAGCAAGCTGGCCAGGGAAGCAATTCAATCTGGCGATTGACGAAGAAGCCTTGGACAGTGCATGCCACGTGTGGTCGCGCATTATCCTGTTGAAATATGGCTGTGGGCAAGCCCTGAAGGCAAGGAAAGACAACTGGCTCCAACACCTCGGAGATGTAACGCTGGCTGTTTAAAGTACCGGCAATGCGTACTAGAGGAGTACGAGAGTGATATCCAATACCGCCCCATACCATAATAGCCGGTGCAGGACCAGTGTGGTGGTGCATAATGCAGCTGTTCAGCATCCTCTCTCCACGGTGTCTCCAGACTCGAATCCGACCATCGTAGGGTTGCTGACGGAAGCGTGACTCGTCAGTAAAGACAATTTCATTCCATTCTTCTTTCATCGCACCATTGCCAGCGGAGACATCTGTGGTTCTGTGTCAAGGGTAGACGAAGCAATGGACGTCTTGCGGACAGACCACTCTGTAAACGCTGTAAACGGTGTCGAATGCTACGCGCAGACACTGGATGATGCGTTATAAACTGAATGTGCTGTGTTATGGTTCGTGATGTGACTGAGTGATCCATCACTGCCATGCGCGCAATGTTCCTGTCATCACGTGAAGTGGTGCACTGAGGTGGATGCGATCGAACACGTCGGTCCGTCCTACCCTCCTGCATCTAACGGTCACATATCTGCATTAGAGTTGTTTGGTTTCGTCCAACACGACTACCGATTTCCCTGAAAGATAATTCACAATATTGGTACGCCACTATCCTTCCTCTGTCGAACTCGGATACTTGATTAAACGATGATCGCTGTTTACTACGAGGCATAATTGATCGTTTTTTTGAAAAACCACAAGAAAAACACAATTGCCGAACTTGAAATAGTCGAAATCTCCAAGCCTTAAATAGCGCTATGAAGTGGCCCCACAGGTACGCGTGATGTGCGTCTGCGCTGAAATTCTAATCATTTGTATATCTCACCTCCGCTAATGCATGTTGTAAATCTCATTATTTGCATGCTTCCTTCAGGGTATTGCATTTAGGGTGGCCAGCAGTGTATTTGAATAAT
Source organism: Stegodyphus mimosarum (assembly GCA_000611955.2). Lineage (NCBI taxonomy): Eukaryota > Metazoa > Arthropoda > Arachnida > Araneae > Eresidae > Stegodyphus > Stegodyphus mimosarum. Next base: position 486,700 of record KK118066.1, on the reverse strand, counting down.
GCAAATGGGCTGTGTTTATAACAATCCTTAGTTCTTTCAAAAGTATTTTTTTCATCACAACGGCAGAAATTATGATACAATAACAATGATTTCGACTACATTACAATATTCCGTAGGGATGTCTATCTATACGCATCTTCCAGGTTTAAGCAAATATACGTAAATTCCTTTATCACTATTCGACAAAAACTGTCAAGCAGCTGAACACGAATATCCAGCTAGTAGCAGTAATAATCAAATCAACTTCTGTGGCATGTTTTGTATTTGAAACTAATCTTATCTTATAGGTAGAATGAGTTTTTCATAGAAATGGAAGAAATCATTAAAAAAGTATTAGTAATTGTTAAACATATAGCTTACAAAAGTTTTACTCCATATAATGGGTTACATATTTAGCTCAGTACACGCTCTCATTCATAAATATAGGAAACTGTATTTTTATCTTCTACAGATAAAACTAGAAAACATCCATCAAAAGAATTTCGTTAAAATACATTTAAGCAATAGAAGCTATGATGAAATCATATAGCAGCTATCTCCACAAGACAAGTACCTCTGAAAGCAGACATGATTTAAAAGAACATATAATCATCCATAGTTATATTCCCTTGGCCTTTTAATATATGGTCGCTGTATAAAACCCCATATTATTTAAGTAAGGCCGTCAGAACACTACAAAAGACTAAGGCTCAGCAAATCTGTTAATATAATCTTGTCTTCAAGTCAACCACCTCCAAAGAGCAATATCAAGAACTGGGAGTGATAATCTTGAGAATTTATTCCAGTTGAAAATCATTATGTTCTAAACATATTATTAGACTATTAATATTATATAGTTCATTTTCTTCAATTTGAAAATTACCCTCGGTAAAAACTACACTTGACCAGCGTTTCTATACATGTATAAATTTTTTTATCGATTTTGACATTTTTAATCCTGTCTGCCAAAGTTACATTTGGACATCATTTTTTAATATATGCTTAAAAGAAGCTGTCACAGAATTCCTAAATTTTGTAAGACGGTTTTCATGATGGCAAATTCTTAAATATACTTTATACCGAGAAAAGTGAATTGCTTGAAACCACAAACTAAAACCCTTTTTATTTTTTAAAAAGGAAAATATCTATAATTACGCTGCTTATCTAAGTTTAACGAAAATTAGGATGTGATTAAAAATATAAAAGTTACCTCAGCAATAGCATCAGCAAGGCTTGGGTTACACAGTAAAAGCCATCGGCGAGGAGTTATACCATTTGTCTTATTTTGGAATTTCTCAGGATTCATTTCATAGAAGTCACGGAATATGTCCTTTTTAAGGATTTCAGAATGTATTGCAGCAACACCATTTACAGCATGTGATCCAACTATTGCCAAGTGTGCCATATTTATGCGCTTCTCACCATACTCTTCAACTAAAGACATTCTTCTCAACCTGTCCACATCACCTGGCCATTTTTTGGATACTTTCTACAAGAGCCATTGGATCAAAAATAAAATTTTAATATCCATTTATTAATTAAAAATTTGTACACAAGTAAAAACTTAACAAAAACATTTAAATAATTAAAAAATATCAAAATTTTTAATGATAAAATAGCGTTAATAAAAGTGCTGACTATTCCATATACACTATATACATATTTAACACCATCTAATATGCATACTTTTATGTTGTTTTTCACGATTAAAAACTTTTGAATGAAAAAAACTTAATTCCCATCATAGTTAGGAAATGAAGTTTTGGAGCCGTCTGAAATCTTTAATATTGAAAAAATATTACATTATGCTAAATCAATAGGATGATTATATAAATTATGCTGATTTTTACTGTTCACTTATTCTAAAACCACAGTTCAAGCTCAGTAGATTTTTTTATCAAAGACTATCAGCTGCTTAATTAACTTTTCAAAATCTTTAACAAGGTACATCAATCCCCCCCACACAATTTGTGATATAAAAATATATAAATCAAAATTCTTTGACTACAAAATAATTTGAAATAGACTCTTGGCTCTCCATTTTAATTTGGTTAGTTCCCCTTGTCCTGAAAACAGAAACTGCTAATAATTAATATCTCTAAACTGCACCATTTCAAAGTTAATCATTATCATACAATTCTTACATGACTCCTTCAGCCAGTAATTTTGGGAACCAAAACTTAAAATTAGCCAATATGTATCAAGCTTAAGTGAAACTAAACCTTTCTGAGCCAAACTTTTATCTTTGAACATATTGCAATCTCTTCTTGGCTTCTCTGTTGTCAAATCGCTTGCCCCCTGATCCCCCTTCTTTGTTAAAATATATTTAAAATAATCTAAGAGGCACCTGTGTAGTTCTTCAGGAACAAACATGCTTTTTTTTGTGCAAAGTTATTTGTGACTGCATATGCCAACAATAATAGAAATGTTCAATCTGCCTCAATGACTACTACTACCTTTACACATCAATATCTGAATCACACACACATATGTACATATATAGATAATAGATACATATTTGAATATGTGCATCTAAAAATAGAAAAGGGGTGAACTAATCAATTTACAAAATTCTGAGAATAAGTACATATATCAAAAGTGTAAATATGATATCTGGTGATGCAGCACTGTTTAGAGATTTTCCAAAATGTCTTTCCTTGAGTTCTTGGGTCATCATATTCTTGAACGAAAGGTAAAATAATAGAAGAATAAATAATATATTATCTTGATTTGTATGCATACATTCATTTCAGTTGCACTCATTTATTATTTATGACTACCAACATACTAATTATCAGTATTTCTGCACAGTTCATGCTGAAGATATACATTCTTTTTATAAGTTTAATCTAACACAGCAAAAAAGGCTGAAAACAATTCTCAGAAATACATATTCTCGAAATAATTCGTTGCTCAACTGAAGCTAAGCAAAATACAGGGGTTGGATACAAATACGGAAACGTATGGAAAAGAACTAGACTATACTTCGCGTCAACCTAACCTGAGAACACACACAAGGCTAGAGCGACCTTTTCACTGCTTTTCACCCTGTTCTTCAAGATATCCATACGCACCCAACTGCCCGCGGATATTCAACTCTTCCAAGTCGCTACCACATTTGGCGACTTCTTGCCAAAATCCAACCCATTTAAACAACAATCTTTTTATGCGATGAAGCTCCAGCTAAAACTAATAGTTAATTGTAGCGTAAAACGTACGGTGTGTTATTCATTTTCTCAATCTATATGAACTTTTTAACTACTATCTAAATGTGACGTATGCGAATTTGAATACCTTGAACTTGAAACGGAATACATGAAGAAATATATGAAAATATTTGAAGAAATATATAAGGGATCATTTAAATTTAGAATACTAAATTGGCAAAAATTATCTGCGGTGGGGAGAATTATTATTTTGTTTTGAGAGTATATTTTGAATATTATTATTGATTTCCCTTACTGCATATTGATATTTTGAATTATAAACTCTATATATAATACATAATTCATTGGTTGTCTGGCGTAATAATTTTTACAAGAAGAAGATTAACAGGAACTTTGGAAATTTTCTTGCCCTTGCCTCCCAGGTAAGTTGGTAAACATTGTGATATTATTTTATATTGTAAATATTATTTTTAGATTGTATATATTGTCATTTGATTTTAGTATTGTAAATAGGAATAATTGGATGATTTTAAACCTGATTTTATACTTATATTTTAACATGAGGATTTTGAATTGTAATGTAAACCATTGTAACGCTGCCGCATGCCGGCTCTCTGCAATTGATAATGTATTAGAAAATGTGCCTGATTTGATTGCAATTCAAGAACCTTATTATGTTGATAAAAAATTGGCTTATATGAAGAATGACTGGAGGAAAATAAATGCGGAAGCAGGCAGATCTGCGATCGTTGTGGTAAACCCTAGAATTGAATTTTCGGTTAAATGTAGCACGGATATTATTGTGGCAATTGAAATATATGAAAATGGACGGACTTTTGGTATTGCCTCAGTATATTTCTCCCCAGTGGAAGATTTGAACGCTTATCTATTGAAATTGGAAGATTTGTTGAATGTTTTTACTGAAAATTTTATGATTATTGGGGATTTTAACTCAAAACATTTTATCTGGGGGGCGAAGATTATAGATGAACGCGGTGTTTTAACGTATGATTTTATAATACAAAATGGATTAACTTTAGTGAATACAGAAGATTCAAAACCAACATTTTCATCTTCTAGGGGAGATGGATGGACTGATTTAGTTTTATGCTCACCAAATATGTCACCTAATAGAATCAACATGCAGATATTAGATGAGTCTACACTCAGTGATCATAACTATATCTTGGTAGAGGTTCATGAAGTCGAAATTAGGGAAGAAGATAAATATATCTTGACAAAGAATCTTAGGAGGATAGAGAGATGTTGTGCCAAATTGAGAGGACATATTAATGAAATAGAAGATAGACTGACAAATACTTTGAATAAAGAAGATCTTGAAGAAATAGTGGAATGTATGGAAAGACATATTGGTAGACAAATGGATAGGGATTTGAAAAGTCGAATAAAACGAAAGAGAGGTTCTCTCTGGTGGAATCAAGACCTGGATCGATATAGGAGAAAAGTTCGTGCTCTAAGAAAGAGTTATCAATATAAAAATTTGACAGATGATATAAGAATAACAAGAAAGATTGAATACAAGAGATGTTTAGCGTCCTATAAAAAGTGTGTTAAGAAAGTTAAAAGAGAATATAAGAACTCGATTTTTATTCAAAATCGTGAATATTATGAAGGTCTCTTTAGAGCGGCTACAAATAAGTCAAGGAGACCATTTATTATCAGAGATGAGGATAACACGATTGCATCGAATATTGAAGAAAGATATAAAAATATTATTAAGGAGACTCTGAATATTGATGATGCTGATAAAGAGGATGCTGTTGAGAACATTAATTTTTTACAAGCTAATGAAAGAGAGCCGGACTTTACATACGAAGAAATTTATGAGATTATTGCAAAA
>KK118066.1:436527-466185 GCA_000611955.2 Stegodyphus mimosarum | reverse complement strand
CACAAATTACAGTTTTACACAAAAAATAACAAATAACTCAACCAGTCACCAGTTTAATTTAAGCTCTGAATATGTGTTCCTTCAAGGGTTAATAAGAAATAAAGACCATTCTTTTTTCCAGCACACCAATGAAAAATGTTAAAATGGTTAGAGCCTCACTAATTAAAATAGAGAGAATGTTATAAAGAGTAAGAGGAAGAAAATTTTAATGGGTGACCTGTAGGTATGAAAACAAGAAGAGAATTGTACAATCTCCTCTCAGCAGAATTCTAGCTGTCAAGCAGAATATGACAGGAAAACAAATTTTCACCAAATCCGAGGGTTAGCTGGAAAAAAGTAACAAGTGACAATTTTCCTCCCCCATCTTTGACTACATTGTTCCAGAAAGTCTGCAGGTGCTCTTTTCTGCGAGATGACACTAGCAATAGAACGAAAAATTTACCTGCTGTCATAAATTCATTGTACTTTCTGAAGAATAAACCTTTGACATGCGTATGGGGTTTTTCTTCGCTTAAAAGTCTCGACCCGTTTCCCAAGGAAAGAGAAGCATGCATTCAGAGGTTAGAATAGATTTTTAATATAATTTTATTATTAAAATGCTGAAATTGTTTAATTATATTAAAGAAGTACTGGAGCCTTCTTAATTAGGGCTCCGGCTAGAATTATGATTTATCCCCAAAACTAAGAAACACCACTCCACCGCAATTTAAGCTCTGCCCAAATTTACATCTCACATTCTGTGGATCAGATTAAAATGTCTGAATCCTTTACTTTTTTGGGTATATGAAAAAGTAGCGAGTAGACGCTAGTACATTTTGCATTGCTTTACTTTGTAATACTGTGCGAAATGAGAAATGTAATTCTGTAGAAAGTAATCAAACATTGGTAATGTCTTTTTACTGCATAGTTTATAAATTATATTTATGTGTGTTACATGAATACCTGTTCTATATAGCTCATTATTACCCACGGTTTCACATACTCATGATACATCTTGGAATGTATTACCATGCCACTGTAACTTAAAATAGCAAAAGTGTATGAAATGCTGTTACACAAAGTATCAAATGTACCCCAAAATAAAACAGTATAAAGTACAGAATACTTCAATTTTAATATTTGAATCAAAGATATCATTTTTACAGCTGAAAAACACCCAAAATATTTAAAGAAAAATATCTTACGTTATCGTTGGGATATAGAACCCTTGAAATATTTTCAGCATAATTCCTGTCTAATACTGCTTGAATATAATCACCATCATTGACTGGAAAAAATAATTTCAAATGTACTTTCTGCAAATTTCTTAACTATTTCACATTAAATTGAATTTTTATGAAATAATTCATTCAAAGCTATTAAAATCTCGAACATTTAAAAATATGCATTACAGCATTCATAAACACAGCACTTAAAAAAAAATTTAATACTGCATGAAATAAGCGATAAAAATTCTTTGTCTAAAATGCATAGGTAAAAGTTACAAATGAAGGAATTTGCACTTACAAAATTTTAAATTGAAACTATTTGGAGATTTAGCTGACCAGAGACGCATTGTATTCACTACATTATTCCTGAAGCCAGGTATTGGATTGTCATATGGGATAGCAAATACTATCTGAAATTAGATAAAAGTTTAATTATATTTATATGAATAAACAGCTGAAATTTCAAAAAATGAATAACAAACTTTTATCCTCTTGCGCATTAGTAAACTCCTTAAGCAAACGAATTTTACCTTACATAATTCAATTAAAATGCAAGTAAAAAAATGCATACTTGTGTATCAACCCATTTACATGCTTTGTCCGTATGTTCAACTCGTCCATAAAAGTTAACAGGCAATGTGTATTCAGGTCTTGCTTTCTCCCATGGATTTCCAAACCTGAGCCAATCATCAGGTTCTTCAACCTGAATAAAGAAATGTTAGTAAGATATTAATAGTTTCATATAAATTTATTATAACAATTTTAAGTTTGATACACAAATAAACTAATTGTACATAAAAACTCATTTACAGTGTTCCTTTACTTTGATCTTAAAATTATTCTATTTATTAGAATGGAAGAGAAACAAGCCAATGTGACAATGAAAATCGCTGAAACAGAAATTTCGTTCTCCTGATGAGGAGGGACCTGTAGCTGCCCTCGAAATCGACTGAGTGTTTTAGTAAATGTATGCCAAATACAAGGTTGTTTCAGCGATTTCGATTATTCTATTTATGTTCTCATTTATTACAAGCCATGAGTTATAACAATTCAGCATGCAAAAAGTGCTATATAAATCATGCAGAGAAATGTTGAAAGAGAACAGGATTTCAGAAACAAGACGAATCTTCCTGCACTGCTGGCCATCCAAAATGCAATATTATGAAGAAAGCATCCATCAGTGTTGAAATTTGCATCATGCATAGATGTTGACAGAACATACAAATGCTTAGCACTGCAGCGCATTTACAACTCATATGCATTAGTACCACCACTTAGAAGCACTATAAAAGAGGAAAACAATATGCCATTTTAATTAATGGAAATGTGTGTTTTCCTACTCATTTATGGAAGCTTTAGTACCTCATCCCCCCAAAAAATGCAATAATTAGAACAACTTTCTTAATTGGACAGGGGGGGGATGCGCGACTGCACATTATCCTTCAGAGAAATCATCGCTTGTGTTTAATGAAATCAAATCTTAGAATTGGATATAGAATCACAGCATTAAATATAGAACCAATGAATGGAGGACAGACACAGCAATTGATGGGAACAATTGAACCAGCCTCATCATACCCCCGAACGAGGGGGCTAGCATGCTGTGTAAATAATAAACAGGACTGTACAGTAACACCAAAAACTCTAGAGTACAACAGTGAGTAAGTACATACCATTCGACGTTTTCAGAGAACGGAAGACTTCACAAGACGTCTATTGCAACGATTATCTTTGACTCTATATTTCAGACATATGAGGTTAATGAGTTGAACGTCGGACACACAAAAATGAATGGTGACAATGCCTTTTCAGGTGAATCTGGATTCTGCTTAAACCACCACAATGCTCGTGTCCAAGCTTGGCAGTACTATGGTGATGGACATGACCTTGCATTATGCATTGTCAAACAGCTTTATCACATGGAGTTTACTCCTGAACCCATCTAATATGCATTGTCCACGCATTAAACTCATATATAATTGAAGTTTTGGTCCTGTTGTCTTCTTTTAAATTTAAGGTGTGCTCATTGCCAAATTTTAGCAGGACAGTACCACGTGGAGCTTAATGTTGAACAATTTTTCAGTGCTCACTAGGTCTCATTGCTAGCTTGTTGCGAAGTGTCGCCGATCGAACACATTTAATCTAAAGGGCTTATTACATCTAGTTATAAGCGACGCTAGATGCGATATTTTTAAGAAACAAGTAGTATTGGTTTAAACAGAAGGATTCTGAGACAAACCAGCTCCAATGGAAGCAATATTTCGCCTAGTTACAAACGATGCCCCGGCTATGCGAATCATTTAGGAATTTTGCCGAAAATGATTCCCTTGCAGCTGGATTTCACGTAGACCCCAACCAATCAAAGGAATGTTTGGCTTCTGAAGAATCATGGGAAATTTCCAGTCTGGTGATGGCTGTAGCTTGAGATCATCAACGACAGAAACAGAAGGCGATTTTATCGAAGAACTACAAAAAGAATCCTATTTGTGTGCTATACTTTTTAATATAACTGCCTAAGTCATTTTAAACATTTTTATATACTGATCAAATTTATAATTGTGGAAATTTCAAAGCAGACAGTATTTTATAACATTCTTGTACTTTTGATGATTTGCTTACGAATTTTTGCAGCTTACAGATTTGCTTACGAATTAATAAATTGTGTTTTTAAGATAGTTTTCTCCAAATTTTAGTTCTAGTTTTTTAGCACATCCAGAACAAACACATGTAAGTAATAACATTTATACTATTTTATTACATTAAATTAACACGAAATGTTTATTTGATAAATATTTACTTGCATTTCTTTCACTCGCAATAAAATTATGAAAATAAGCTTTGTTCAGGTACCTACAAATACTCCCCCAAATACATCGTAAAATTCGTATAAGAACTGGTTCCTACATTCACTATTCATGAAGAAAATCTCCGAGCATGATCCATTTTGACAGAAAGAAAATTCGTCATTCACATCTCAAACACATACTCCTCCCACCGTGGTATCTTAAACAGTGTACCCACTCCTGGGACCTACATTCGTCAATTTGAATATAAATAACATTCCACAAACAGTCAACACTAAACTAGCACTCTAAGCTGACGACACTGTAATCCCCTCACAAAATGCTTTTCTTCGTCCAGCATTACAAGCACTATAAAAACACATGCAAGCACTTGACACATGGCTAGTAGGTTGGAATAAACATGGCTAGTACGTTGGAAGTAAGTGGAAATAAACATAGAAAAATTTACAGTTATAACTTTCACAAGAGAAAAAAAGAGCAATGGAAATATTTGCTGGTATGGATGAACACTGCCTGGGCTAGACAAGTAGCCATTTAGGGGTCATCCTCAACCATAATCTTTCATGGACTCCACATATAAAATTTATTAGCCATATTTCCAGTTTTGTAAAGCTTGATTCTCCCTCTGAATTACCAGGAACAGTGTTTGAACTATCAACAATAAGTTACATATTTACAAAACCATACTGCGGCCTGTGCTTAGCTATGCCTGCCATGTATGAGCCTATTGAAGTAAAACTAACTGGAAACAAGTTCTGACAGAGCAGAATTGCACATTAAGAAAAATCGCCTGCTGACTATGCTTTCTCAGGAACAATATAATTCATGAGGAATTGAGAACTGCTAAATTCCTCATGAACTGCATTCCTATTTCCATCACCGCCGCCCAGACAGTATAGTGGTTAAGGGAGCTTGACTGTGATACCAGAGGACTTGGGTTCAACTCCCGAAGAATTCATGGATGTAAATTGTTTGTGTCTTCATAGGAGGTAACGTGGCAGCTTATTAGGTTCCTCTTCTTCTGGCCTTAGTAGTGGCCAATGCCGTTATAGGCAAGTGCCCACCATTGGAGAAGGAAAAAAATTCCATTACCTGATACATAATTTTTATCTATGGTATGACGAAACTAATATGGTATGACTACTAGCGTAACAAGTATATAGATCAAAACCTATCCTGAAACCTATATTTCCGAGATAATTTCATGTTAACGTGTATAAAATTTTTGTCATTAGATTGACTATTTTTTAGTTTGAAAAAGTTAGCTGAAGCATATGATTGACATGCGATCGAAGATGAAATTTCTTCACAGTTTTTACGTACTACAAATTCTTTAATATATTATTTTGATGAATTTAACTAGAATAAAAACAGCAGTTTCTCAAAACTTATTTTTCTCTCCGATAAATATCACATTACCCAAATAATCGCAAGCATCTCATTCCTACATCACCAACACTGAGTACAGGACAGGAAAATTATACATAAACTGTTGCCCTCAACATGAACCAATAAGCTTATGATTCTAATATCATCAATAATATTACCCAGACATGGACATTTGGAGGTAAGAAAGTTTAAAAATGTATTACCTGTTCACCCTTCTTTATGCGCTGAGCGAAAATTCCATATTCGTAGCGAAGTCCATACCCATAAGCAGCTAGACCTAAAGTTGCCATCGAGTCCAAGAAGCAAGCAGCTAATCTTCCAAGGCCACCGTTTCCAAGTCCAGCGTCTTCCTCCATGTCTTCGAGATCCTCAATGTCCAATCCGAGCTAGAAGAACAGAAAAGGAGGACAGAGACATAAATTTCAATATTAATGAAACCTCTGCTCCATTCATAAAGATGTTTACAACAGAAAATTAACTCGGAATGCTAATGACGATCCATCCTTTACTATAAATTATTCATCGAGTTTAATTTTTGTAAATAAATAGTGACGAAGATTTCTGAACTTTTCGAGACTGACAAACATAATGCTCTAAGAAATTTGGATTTTAACCAAAAGGTAACAGAAGCACACCAGTTTTAAGACTGAGAAAAATCAATCTATTATTATGGTAGAAACACTATGCTTCCTTAGCCTTTATTTAACAGATTCTCAGCAAATGCTTACAGAATCTCTTCAGACTAAACCTCTTTCTTAAACTGTATTTTGCGCACTTTTAGAGATCTCATAATATATTCTTTTTTTCTTTCTTTCAACAGTACTATCAAATTAATGTACCAGTGTACACTAACTCATTTACATTCCTAAAAATTTTTTTGGAAACAATCATTTAGTTTTTATATTAATAATTTTCGATCTGTTCATATTTTTATAATTTGATAGACTGAAAATTAGCCTTTATTTTAAATAAAAATTACACATTTAACCATGGAACGTCTCTAAAATATTTGTATACGTTACTCAGCAATGCTAAAAATTGTTTGCATAATTATAAAACGAGCAGATTTAGACACTAAATTGGGGCTCCTTTTCACTTTTTGTTCGAAAACGGCTATACTTTTAAGATAACTGAAGGATTAGAAAGATTTGGCTTCCTGAAAATACCATACTATGTCGATTACCACACAAAGATAGAAGATACCACACAAAGGTTAAAAGAATTAAAAAAGCTTAAAGATATAAAAAAAGGGGGGCATCACGTTTGTGATATTCGATAAAATCAAACAAAATTTCGCAGGTGCAGTAGTTCAATATCATCGAATAATCTGAAAAAGATTCTCGACTTTGCTGTGTAGCAATACACGAAATATTACATCTATACTTTGATCTTTCGAAGGAAATGTACCAACCTGAGCTTAAAATCTAAAATGAAAGGATTCTACAAATAATACAGCTCAAGGTTTAAGATGATATGTCTTTGAAAGAAAGGAATGGAATGAATTTGAAGAATGGTGACATGTCTTTGAAAAGGCATCTGACTGACTGTGGAAAATGTTGTCCATGAGGCTAGAGGATCGACAAAAAACAGGTACAGGAATGCAGAAAATTAAGAATACGAAAAAAAAAATGTTATTTCAAGAAACTTTATGTGATTTCGTAGACAAGTGCAACTTAGAACTATTCAGTACTGTAAGCAAATTGAGAAGAAATTTACTGGTTACAAGATCTTGAATATCCCGATACAACGTGAGAAAAATGCTTTGTAAAAGAGACCTATGTTTTGTTTGCTGTTGACTTAGACTGCGAAAACAGCCTGGTTATACTGGTGAAGACAGCACCGTAAGTGACGCACTTTAGACTGAAGTAGAATTCTTTTTACCGACGAGTCTTTGAAAAGTTACTTCAGTCGCGTTAAAATTTCAGAGAAGGTAGTCCTAACATCGAAAGCCATTGATAATACAATAGCATAATCACAGAATAAGCGGGCGTCATGCTAAATGGCTACACATTTACTCAAGGAACTGTGACTACCGAAAGCTACAGAGACGAAGTTCTTAATACTCATGTGAGGCCTTTTAGAAATGCAATGTATGGACAGCTACAACGAGCTTCGTTAGTTTCAAGTCATCTTGAAAGTCATGGAATCAAGCAAAATGCAGCAGTCTAAATACTCACTGGATTTAAATTCGATTGAACATGAGACGGGAAGACAGAGACGTTGTTCTGCACCACCAGTGGCATGGGGGGTCAAGGGGGGGGGGAATTTGTCCCCGGGCGTAGTATCCAAAGGGATTTGGATGTTACAAAATTTTAATGATTTGCATTCTTGGCAAGCAGTAAGGGGCGGGAAATCTTCAATTGTCCCTCGGCGCTGAAACCCCTAGCTACGACTTTGTGAACCACTGCCCATTCACACCTAATATTACCACAGAAGCTTCAGAATATGATTCAGCGCGAATATGCTTTATTATTGCAGATACCCTTGGGCAGTCTAATAAAAACTATAAAAAAAATTGATGTGAAGCTTGTATTTCCGCCAATGATGATCATATAAATCAAAACTGTCGACATAGATAAAAAATATTCAATATCAAAATGTTTTAGTTAATATGTGAAGTCATATTATTACATTTAAAAATAATTTCGAAAACTCGCAATTATGCTTTGAATGTGTGTCAAACATGTCAAAAAAGTCTTAATAGTTTTTTAAAAATTTTCCAAAATAAAATATACCTTTCCTTTAATTTGTATTTCAATTTTTCTCAGCAGTGTAATAGCCAGGCTTCATAACGCAAAACTTATGTCTTACACAAACTGGCTAACGCAAATTTTACTGTATTAAGAACTATATATTACTCTTACAAGTTACTTATAAGCGCCTGCGCTTATAAGAATAAGTGTCCTTGACATGACACTTATTCTTATAAGCGGTTGCAGAGCCAAACTTCTGCAAGAATGGGAGCTTTATCAGACCATGCTTATAGTATGAAATTCAAAAGGAAATTCTACATTAACAATTTGTAATTTTAAGCATTTTAAAAAGCCCACCAGCGGCCGAATGTTAGAGCCGCTGACCACTGATAGTTCGTCCTGTGCTCGATTCCTGGTGAACTGGCCAGCTGCAGGGACGCTTTCGTGGGTTTTCCCATGTGTAACGTGGATACGGGAGCAGTTACCCCTAGAAAGTCCTTCATGAAAACATCTTCCCTTAAGCAAACAGCTCGCACGGGCTTAACCTTAATTAAATAAACTAACCTTTAAGCATCACTATAATGAAGCACTTGTAAACAACATTGAAATAAAGAAAACCTCTAAAAGTATGAAAACTGTAGTACTTTTTTTTCGAATTTTTTTTCTGTTCGTTTTGCCTGTTATAAAGTTAAAACCAACACATTTTAAGCAATGCTTAAATTCAGCTGGAGCCGTAGTGTTGTCCGGCTCCAGTTTTTAAATCTTAATTAAAACCGTAACTGCAGGTGGAGTGCACCAGAGCCCGAGATGGGTTGAATTTCGGCATTTCTCTGTTATCAAAGTGAATTGCAACACCAGCACGAGTTGAAATTATTTTCATGCAATATATATTGCGACTGAGGTTAACAGCAAATGATTATCTTTCCCGGGAAAGTGCGAAAGCTCGTTCGTTTTTAGAGTCAAAAACTTGAGCATCCGTAAACAGTCCAGATAGAATGATGGCGCTAGTCTGCCTTTACAAAGTAAATTTGGTTAACGTCAGCCGAAGGACAACTTATCGTATACAAAATAAAATTTGCCGCTCAAAAAGAGATGAAAATTTATCACAACACATAGCACTGATGCTGCATACAAAATGTACGACAGAAAATAAAATTTCCGATTATAAGTAACTGTACAATGAAAATTCATTCAGGAGTTGGCAGCCGCTAAACTTCATTCTCACCAATATTTATATTCAAGAATTTTAGTACATGATTTTACGTTTCTATAGTACACTTCTTCATATATATATATATATATTCCTTTTATTTTTGGCAATACGCACTTTTTAGGAAATATTTGAATAAGAATATACTCAACATATTATAATGAATGAATAAAAATATAAAATACATTTAAACTTCATTGAAACAAGTGTGTAATGAAATTTTAAATGCTGCTCAAAATATTTCCGTACATTTTATCCTCTTCACCATGTGTCGTAAGACTTTTTTCCTCTACCTTCAATTTTTATATGCATTTTGTTACATGAATTTAATTATGTCTTAATACTGAAACTTTAATTACTCATTATTTATTGTTTAAATCATTATTTCACCTTCTTTCCGCTTTCAAATAAACGTTCATAAGGATTCTGCACAATTTCAGAAATTAAGGCATAGGCATCAAAGAAAGTCCGCAAAAGGAAAACTAATTCAAATTCCCCAAGTCAGCAGTTACACATATTTTATTTCAGCATTTCAAGCAGGTGCTATCAAAATAGAATAAAATTATCTCATAAAATTACAAGATGGAATTGTACATATGAATATATTCAGTTTTCAAAATTTAAATTCATGAATTAAATACAACATTTACATTAGTTAATGAAGGCATGTTCATCTAGTGTTGGTGCTGCCATCTATCGCGAGCTTGAAAAACATTTACTACTTTCAAATGAAGAACTAATGCCGTACCAAATTACTGTAGAATAATGCCTCTTCTCAATCAAAGATAGATAATCATTTGATATTATAAATATTAGAGATGCACAACAATTTCTTTTTCGGACTTCTTCATTATACCATCTACTTCGTTTCGCAACAAAAACTGCTAAAAAATGCGTCCAGCGCCAAGGAATATTTGAGGATTTCTAACAGAACATTTACGAAGGCAAAATACGTCTGGTCTACTAAGACGCAAATTACTTAAATTTTAAAAATTAAAAGAAATTAAAACAGTATTTCTGTTTTTCGAGATACTGCTAGCGGCACGGTTTGAATTTTAGTCACGATCGAACTCTAGACAAAAGGCAATCCTTACTATCAGAAAAGAGAAAAATGCTTTTTGTTTTCATTCCAAATCTTCCAAGCACTTCGCAAATAAAACATTTAAATCATATTTTTATAAATTAAAATTTAATAAAGATTAAATTAAACTAACACTGAAATAAATGCACGAAATGAATCTTTCCTCTGAACAAAAAAATCATGCCACCAGTTCCGCAGGAACAGAAAATAAGATTTAAAAGGAATTGAAAAGTATATCACTCTCTTCTGTTATACGAGAAACAGCCAAATAAACAGACATTCTATAAAACTTAAAATTACCTGGTATAGGGCCTCATCACAAGCACTCTGGATGTTGAGATTTATCATAGTATTACATAACGTCCGACCCATATAGTACTCCAGAGATAGGTAGTATATCCTCTAGAAAAGAAGAAATACATTAGCAAAGCGAATACATTGCCTATCAAAAAAATTTAAAATGACATCCAGTTTTTGTTTTATTTAGAATGAATCATACGTATCTCCCGACTTACTCAAAATAATAAAAAATATAGGAATCTACTAGAAACAATTTAAATTATTAATTTTCCTATTAGTTATCAAGAAATTAAATAAGCATCGCCCTTTTATAAGAGAGATGATTTTCTTCTCAGCCGCCGCAGCTCTGATAAAACTGACAACCATCAATGTATCAAAGTCTATACCTTAAGGAGAACATCTTTTAGCAGAATGCAGGACGTTTCATTTCTAAGAAATGGGCAGATTCTGTAGTTTGACATTTTTCGCACATCTCAGTAGAATACAAATTATAGTTTATCATTATGCTTCCCACCATCTAATGTAACATACTTAATACTCAAAACTTAAAATGCTCCTAACATCGCTTTACTTTCTATAGGCGCAAATGAATAAATTCAAAAAATAAAATCTCTCTAGAACGTGAAATTTTAAATAACACCAGAAATAATTAAAAATCTAATAAAATTCTCCCGAGCTATTGCAAGAGTATAATTCAGGAAAGACTCAGCTTTTAAATAAGGATTTGGAGGACAGAGTTTCCAATCTAAATCGGTGTTCGTAGGAGGCACAAATGTCAACACAAAATTCTATCAGCTTGTCATCTAAGTTTTTTTCATAAAAAATTTTAATTTAATTTAAAGCAAATAATCATGATGCATGAAAGCTAAGTTCTTTTAAACCAATCTTAGTGAATTAAAAAATCTCTTCAGTTCAGTTGGCTGCTATACGAAATCGCTCTTACTTTTTTACCGGCAGACAAGCAGAAGTGCCGGAAGCTCATGAATTTTGAAAGTAGAACAGGAAACTACTGAATAAATTTCAAACGTTTGATCGGCTAATTTTTTTAAATTTGGGCCACTTTTGACAAATTAGTACTCTACAGTCATTGTTTATACAGTCTGTAGTCGCTTTTATCTCAGATTTTAAATCCATAAAATATTAACAGTTCGATCAATTGTTTAACGTAAGTGTTTTAGAAACTGACATATAATCAGTATGAAAGGCGATTAGAGATAATTAGTAATTCTAAAAAATGAGAAGTGATGCATTATATATACCAACAACCCTCGATTTCAAGTTTAATCGCATGAGAGATACAACCAAAACAGCCGAAAACCGAAATGTTGGATTTCAATAAAAATTTGCTTCTTAACGATAGAATATATACTCGCTACAAAAATTGCATTTAAAATGCGCTTAAACTGTTAAAAACAAAATCCGTGGCTACAAAATATGACCATACAGCTAATATTAATGTAAGAATAAACTGCCACTATTTTTTTTTAATTCGAAGCGACTAGAAAATAAGCTCTGTATTCAAATTAAATGTTAAAACATGAGAAGTCAAACATCTAAATCTGCAAAACATCTAACCTGAATACTCCTAAGTTCATCCACTAAAACTTAATTTTTGACCCTAGAATAGGTTACATAGTAGGCGGTATTTCTTACAAAGTCCTTCTTGAATGCTTCCTTCTCTGAGATAAACAAGTCCTGGAATATGTTGCTTTTCTAACCAGCCATTCAAAATAAAAATTGCAAAATAAAAATAAAATTATTGCAGAATGAATATTATTTGCTTTCAGAAACTTAAAGCATAGCCATTTTACCGAAAGAAAATTTTGCTTTACGGATCCTTGAATTTTATATTTACAGAGCCCCTTTCGAGCACAAATCTGAAGCGCTTTCACATGAAATCCCATTTTGAAAACAATTGCCAAAAGAATTACATCCCTAGAATCAATATTCAATGAAATAAAAGGCCTGGATCTACCTTTTTTAAAATCTAGCAAAAGCAAAATGAGAACATGAAAAGTTTCAGATTAAAATTTCAGCAGGTCGAATTAAGACAAAGTCCAAAAAGTTTTTCTTAGTCACTATAGTGCAAATTATCTTTTAAATCTGAACACCCGTTTTTAGTTGGCAAAAACTAATCTTTAATTGAATGTAATCTGTGAACAAAAGAAACTTCATTGTATACAGTGAAGAGTTTTGAAGGAAAGTTGGTAAAAGAAAACAGATTCAAAAGAAACCTTTAATTAACGATGTGCTTAAGGTAAACTGTGGGAATTTTAAGCATTAGTTGCTTCACGAAGACTTTTTTCCCCCCTCTCTTTTGAAATTAATCTTTAACAACTGGAATAATTTTAACTGCTTTCTTTTGAACAGAAAATACTGCTCATTGTCTTCAATGATCTGAGAACAATCATCTGCTTCACGAAAAATACAATAAGCAAACAGTAAAAATGTCGAATAAACTACGCGACGACATAAACTATTTCCCGATTTTTGAACAATACACAATAAAAACAAATTAGAAGCATAAATTTCACATGAATTTAGATGATTGCTAATCAAACTTCAGCAATTTAAGCTCTTAAACTCTTATTAAGTGCAAAAACCTAGTCATTAAATATTGCGTCCCTAAAAGTGCTTCAATAAATATGAAATTTTAACATGCTTCAAAAAATGGATGATGTTTCCATTGTTTATGTAAAGAAAGCAGCTGAAGCCTCTCGTGTATAAATTAATTCCCATTACGTAGTATTTATTATATTAGATGACTAAATGATAACCCTTGAGATCCTTCGTTTTCATACATTTTCTCAACTTAGGATAATCTTCAGAACTTTTCTATATTAACAATGCTGAAATTTGACTTGAACGAACTTGTTGCTTCTTTTGGATGCTCGCAAAGTTCTCATTAACTTTATTACCTTTTAAGTCTTAAAAATTTATGGGCAAACATTTTATGGAAATTTTTTTTCAAAATGCCATTTTAAGTTTCTTATGGACGGAAAACATGTTTTAGTCATTGTTGTTCTGGCTGTAACATTACGAACAAAGAATTTTAAAATATATAGAACTTTGAAATAATCCACTTTTGTTACATAATTGGTAAATTAAAAAAGCCACTGAAGGCACAATGTTTTGTGAAAACCAGCTCCGTATTTAAAACGAAATGGTTTGGTTTATGTGATTACAGCAAAATCTCGAGGGTTATCTACTTAAGGAAAGTAACGCCTTCGTGAAAAACTTTCTAAGGGAAACTGGCTCGTATACACGTTAGACATGGAGAAAACCAAGAAAACGCCCATGCAGCCAGCCCGTTCGCGGGATTCGAACCTCGGACCAAACTACCAATATTCAGTGACTTTACCGCTCGGCCGCAGGAGAGCCATTTAAAAGAAATGACCACTGCGGGATTCCATGATAATATTTACTGAAAATAAATGATCATAACAAATGAATAGTTCTGTTTATACATATTAAAACATGTTCTCTACAAATATATACAAATGCTTTCGTCTATATTTGCAAATTCAGTTTAAGAACATTTGAACCGGTAATTAACTAAATAGCTTTTAAAACTGCACTATTCCTTTAGTATATGCTGAAGCTAATACTTAAACAACAGAAAAATTAGATCACGTAACTCAAATTCTAATTCAAAATGTTTCAGGGGCATTTTCGTGGAAGACAGTTTTAATAGAATTAGTTCATATTTTCTATACATGAGAAACTGAAAGTTCCATGCTTGGAATGTATTTGACACAAGAATAGTTCCTAAACCTAACTAAGATTGCGTAACTACTTTGAAATAATTTCGAAAAAACTGAAAAACCGGCATATGTAGCAATTTAAGTATACAAAACATTAAGACTTTTCCAATGTATGAAATCAAGCACCTCGCAGTCATTTCGCTAAATGTGCACACAAGGGTATCTGGCTAAGAGAAGGAACGCATTCGAGGAGGACTTTATACGGAAAACTGACTCGCATTCACGCTACACACGAAGAAAACCGCAAAAACCAAACATGCAGGTAGCACGTTCGCCTCGGCTTGCATCCAGGACGAAGTACAGGATATAGCACAGTCTTTAACTGCTCGACCACAAGTAGAATGCCATAAATAAGCTTCTTACTGAACCAAAATCCGTTATACGTAGAGTACAACGTATAACGGACGTTGGCTACATCCACCCCTAAAAAAAAAAAAAAAAAAGGCTACATCCATCCCTATCAAAATTTGTTTTCCATTATGCTTATTGCAACACAAGCCGTTTACAGCTTTCGATACTTTAAAATATGCAAAATGCTATATGCCTATATATTTTTAAGCACATTACAGTTCGTAAATTAAGAGTAACTAAAGCCATGAGATACTGGTTCATCTCGATTTCGGCTTCCGGCAGATGAACTGTCAGGCCACTTTCGCAAGTGCCGTAGCCTGTATAAGTTAAAATACGAGCCAGTTTTCTCCAAAACGTTCTGCACGACGATACCTCTTCCCTTCTGTACGTAGCCCTTTAGATATTTGTTACTATTAACCAATGATTTCAAGACATTATTGTTAATCTCAAATACTTGCTTTCTGTAGTCTACATTTTCATTACACTTAACATGGATATCAAGTATAATATATATTCGCCATAATATTATTAAACATTTTGGCGAATAAATACATCCATCAATAACCGATGTACACAATACATCAGATCATCTTTAAAAAAAATTGTTTTAGATACGCGACATATGGAATCAGTTTGATGAGAACTTATAAAATATTTAACTATATCTGAAATTTTCATACTTCAGCCGAAAGTAGAACACCCTATTTCAAGAAATTAACCCTTAAATTTTCCCAAAATGCAATTAATATGAAATCCAAAGAAATCCAATTATTTTTATGTTCCTTTTCTATGGAGAGGGAAAGATTATTAGTAATTATCAGTAAAAGTTAACAATTTTTATGACTTATAATACTGACTTTATATTACTAGATTTCAAGCACAGACTTTACATTAACAGGTGACTGAACACATCACATATTAATACAAAGTATGCTGCATGCTTCGACATGAAATTTATAATAAAAATGTAATGATGTGTTTTCAGAGATGGACTTGTACAATGTTTTGAGCCGTTTTCCACACAAAAAACTGCAGGATTACTAATTACACCGTTCTGCAGCAAAATCCTCCTTAAAAAAGGTGTACTTGAAAATACTGCAATTGGTGAGAAAGGTGACTCCTCAACGGACAAGAGAAGGATTTACTTGCCTCAGCTTCATTTAAAACTAGGCCTTATTTCTTTGTTAAAGTTATAAATAAAAATGAATGTGGATTGTAAGAGCAATTTTTGGCTAAATGAGAGTTCAGTTTCTTGGTTCATTTGAAAGTGGAGGTGATAGTAAAAAATAAATGCGTCGAGTGGCACCAATCGGGTTAATGGAGAAGTAAACTTCTCAATGTTTGATAGGTTTTACTTACTGGACTAACAGTGGATCTAGAAAAGAAATGGAAATCGAAAAAGTAGAATAAATACTCTATAAACCATGTTATTTTTATTTAAAAAAATTTAAATATGTAACTTGTATTTATGTAACTACATATCATTAGATGCATGCGATAATTCATATGTACATATGTGTGTGTGATGGAATGACTTGGAGACAGCTGCAACGGGCTGGTGATGGTTCTTTGCGTTGTAATAACTTGGAAAGTAGTTAGACGACACTCGAAAACAGACGTAGCCATAAATTTAACACATAATTTTATTCCTTGATAATTAATTCTTACGACATGTGTTCTTTTTCATTGGTACATCATCGTTGTGGTTGCGTTAGGGACCCTACAATTTTGTACAGAATATCCTTTTAGAACAATGAACAACAGCTGGCAGAGACTAAGAGAGCGAACTAGCGTTTTAACGGGAATAAAGCTGAAGCAAATGTGCGCAATTATCCAGCTTGGAAACTCAACAAGAGAAGGTTTCGGTTTAAGTTGTTTATTAAGTTTCAGTTCTCAAAATTTTGAATTAAGTTCCAAATTAGCTACGTCATCAACGTTACACAAGTCATAAGAAAGGGATTGATCTAGAAATGAGGCAATCCAGAATAAGGCATTACTATTTTTAGAATAGAGAAAGGGGGAATCAAGAGGCTATTGCTAGTTTAAATCTAATTTTGATTTACATGTTATATATATATATATATAAACTCTTACTAAATACAGTGATTAGCGTCGCTGACTGCCGTGCCGAAGGATTGGATTCGAATTCCAGAAAATTCATGGATGTTTGTAAATGTATAGTGTGAGTGCGGAATGGGGGCACCCTAAATATGCGGCAAGCCGAGAGGATGGTAGCAGGGGAAGAGGGGGTGGGAGACCCTCGGACTCATCCCCCCCGGAATGCTCTCCATCAAAATTGGTGGGGGACTGAACTATATCGCACTGTCACCTGTAAGGTGCTCTAGGCTCTTGCCAATAACAGAAGTAAGCTTGTACTCCTTACCACGAGGAATTTCGTGGGCTTGTTCTGACTATAGGTCAGACAAGTGAGCATTAGCAAAAAAAACTCCTAGTAAATTTCTGCGGCATCATTAAGACAACTGAGCAGAAGAGAAACAGAAAAGAAAAAGCTGCTATGTAATTCGTTTTTGACTACTATGTTGCACACGCATCTACAATTTCCTACAGTATACATAATTTTTTTTTTTAAATCCATCAAAATTCACTAAATACATTCAAAATCTCTGCAAATGAGTTACGTATGGTACACTCATACTAGAAAGAAATCGTAAAGTTTTCTCGAATATTGTACAGAATTAGAAATTTTAACAATGGGTTCCAAAAAAGTAAGTGAACTACTCGAATAATCTACTACAGTCCGCTTAAAGCCAACGAATACAAAAAAAAAAGTATACATAATGCTCATAATTTTTCAAATAATGCAGTTGAAAATTAAATCAGTCTTAAACTAACATCTTAATTCAATGTGACATACAACGTACCACACATCTTTTCCCGATTCATTCAAGTAGCAATCAAAAAAATTCGGACCGAGAAAAGAATAAGGAAGATTACGTGTTAAAAAATTTTTTGAACACGTATAGAACAAAATTTGTAAATATGACACCATAGCAAGAGAAACATTCACGAATTAGCGGCCGACTAGAAAACGCGTTTAAAATTTGCTAAAAATAATACTAAATTTTTTAACCAAGAGAGAAATATACTAAGAACACGAACATAAACGCAGTATATCTCTGAAAGGAAAAAGGCACATTTGAATGCTTCAAAACTGTGTTCACAGTAAGTAGTATAAGCAAACTTTTTTCTAAGGCCATAAAAATTTTAGATATTTATGTGCGAAGTATATTGAAATAACATCCTTTGTCTAACGTGTGAGTACGAAAATGAGCCAGTCAGAGCAACCAGATCCATAAGGCCTGCGTTCAAAGAAAGAATTTGATGGAAGAAAAACGCCTCCCCCATTTTATCACCCACAATTAAGAACCAGGTTGTTTAATTAAAGCATAGAATTCGAAATTGTTTAATTATAGCATAGCTATTTGTGTAAGGGAAAAGGTATCTTCTCACTGAAATTTCTTACCAGAAATTATACATGAAAAAACTACGAGCCGTTCAGCGAATGGGATTAAAGCCCGGGAAAAACTACCAGTATTTCCTGGCTTTAGACATATTAATATTAAAAGTACAAGAGAAAATACGGCATGTTTCTCTTGCTTCAGTTAAAATAACTGATGCAATTTCGGCAGGAGAATGTTCTCGGTAGCAATCGAATTTAAAGTCGTTATTATGCCACTTTACTGGGGAATGGTAAAATATTTTTAAAAACATATTTCACAAAAGGGGCGCAATGAGTTACGCATAAAGAAGCCAGCAAAGCAGAACGAAATTATGAACTTCAGCAAGTCAGCTGCGTCGCAGTGGGTACGGCAAATATGTTACTTTTCCCAGCGCGATGCAAACAATTTCGTTCCGTCTGTTATTTTTAGTTTCTTAGCACCCAAGCAGGGAAACCAAAGCTTGGATACAAAGTAAATAATTTTGTTTAATCCTACGTATAACAAAAAAGCTAGAACTTTTACTCCCTTCATGTGTTCATACGGACACTTAAAATCTCAACGAATTTTAAACTCAATCTTATTAAACAGCAAAGCGTTTCCTGATAAAGAGATTTGCATTCAGTTAAATAACACATTAATTATTAACTTGTTTTTGTGGAACAAAGTCATTAAACAGATAAGTAAAAAAATTAGTTAAAACGAAAAATTAAGAAAATTTTTAAATATATCTCGAGCAAATACATAAATTTCACGCATTACATGCATCATCAGTCTATTGGAAATTTCGATATTAGTGAGCTGGATAGCCATATTTGTTTTCAGTCATATCAGAGCTACCCAGCATCGTGTCGTTTCTGTGAAACAAAAGTAAACCAACTAATGTAAAACTGATTTTGAAGGAAAAATACTTGGGTTATATTTTCAAATAATTAACACACGTAACTATAATTAGCATACCTCACATAAATTAATAGTATTATGCCTAAACAGTAAAACATAGATATACTTATGATGTTGTGAATTTAAGCACTTTAACATCAAAGCACTGTCAAAGGGATATTTATTCCTAGTCACAAACATTCCTAACAAAGAAAACATAAAATGGTTAAGTTATTTGAACATGACTAAGTAGATGACAACTATCTACCTAAAGGGATAGCTATCTGCCTTCGAAGAGGACTCTAGGGTTGATTTGGTTTACTTAATTATGGCAAAGCACTACAGAGCTATCCGCTTAATGGATGCCTTCGTGGCTGACTTTCTAAGGAAAACTGGCTCGTACAAACGTTACACATGGGGAAACCACTAAAGCGTCCATGCAGCCAGCCCGTTTGCCGAGATTCAAACCCGCACCGAACTACCAAGTGTTCAGCGACTATACCGCTTGAATCCACCAGCGGTCTGTCGTCTCTTACACGGAAAAACCAAGAAATCCAACTACGCAGCCAGCCCGTTTTCCTGCTATGGAACCCAGGTGGTTGAACTCCATGCATTCGGCAATCTTAACCACTCGGCCTCAGCGTAAAAAGGATTGGATTGGATTATTGTAATTTTCGCACAAAACCTGTCAAGGTTATCTGCGCCAGACAAATGGTAACAATGCAATTAGTCATTTGTAAAATCTTCTAGCCTAGGTAAAAAGAGACTAAAAACCGGTTAAAGTCTACAATAAAAGCTAATATCTTTTAAAAACAAATTAAAGTCTGCCATAAAAGCCAATATTTTTTAAAAACAGAAACAGATTACAATGATGTGTGTTTCCAATTAAATTTCTTAAATCCAATTCTGAACAATTAAAATGTGTTTGACGAAAATAATTAAAATTCTGGCATTCCACCAAGATGTGACGGACTGTCAGAGCTGCATTGCAGTTTGTGCAGCGGGGATTCTCTTCTCTTTTCAGGAGATACTCATGGGTCAGGCGACAATGGCCAATTCTCAGTCGATTCAAGAGAACATTTTCCCTTCTATTAGCCGTACACGGCCAGTATTCAATGGTGGGTTTCACATTTCTCAGCTTATTATATACTTTGGCATCCCATTGCCTCTGCCACTTACTGAGAATTTTGGTTTTGACAAACTCTTTAATGTCTGCTAGTGGAATCTGAGGATTGTACATTGTGGTCGCAGTTTTAGCTGCAATATCCGCCAGTTCGTTTCCCCTAATGGCGACATGCCCAGAGATCCACAAATAAAGAATCTGGTATCCCCGACTTTTTACAGTATGATTAAACTTCAGAATTCTGGTTACAATTGGATGAGAACAATGAGCGTAAATTTCCAGTGACATTTGGGCATTCATGGAATCCGTGCAGATAATAAACTTCATGTAGTGTTGTTTTGAAATGTAAGTCAAAGCCAGATGGATTGCAGTTAAGCTCAGAAGTAAACACAGAGCAAGCTGGATGTAATCGAACCCCCGCTATCGTTTTCTCTGTGACGAAAGCGGCATCAACATGATCCTGGTATTTTGATCCGTCTGTATATAAAGGGATATATTTCCTATATTTGTTTCTATGTTCACAAAAATCTGCCTGTAGATGATTTCGTTAGTTTGTGGTTTACCCCAGTGTCGAAAAGTGTCCAGAGATTGAATTCTTCAATCTTCCCAGTGAGGAATTTCAAAAAAATCCTCCAGCTGTACTTTTATATCGGTCAAATTATACTCCTCTATCAAAGAACTCATCCGCAAGCCGAAAGATGGGACACATGATGGTCATTAAGCAATTTCGACAGTGTACGGTTTTCGGTTTGTGATAAGACTTTGAAATGCTGCTTAAAACAAAGATTTTCACGTCTTAACCGCAGGGAAGTCTCGTTACTTTCCACATATAAGCTTTCCACTGGAGACGTTTTATAGGCACTAGTGCCTGGTGATGTATCGGGTCAAGTTTGGCTAATACTGAAGGCCTTGCCGACCCATAAATGACTGATCCATAATCAAGTTTCGAACGAATAAGAGCTCTCTATATAAGAAGCATTGAGCTTGGGGAAGGAAAGTAAGCTTATGGTCAAGTATCATTCCTAGGAATTTTATTTCCTTTTCTACAGGAATCAGCACATCTTGTGGATAAAGTTCGGGATCAGGGAGAGGAATTTTTTTTGGACAGAAATGCAGTCAACACAGTCTTTTGGGTAGAGAACCTAAAACCATTTTCCTTCGACCATTTAACGATTCTCTATTGAGAGATGTCTGCAGTTTACACTCGATATCTTTCAGGTCTTTCCCCTGACAATTGATTTGCAAGTCGTCGACGTAAAGCATTCCATGGACTGTTGGAGGCAGTTGTTTTAAAATAGAGTTAATTTTTATACTAAATAATGTGACACTTAATACACTGCCTTGTGGAACACCCTCTTCTTGATTGAACACGTCAGAAAGTGTAGGGTGTACCTTCACATGAAACTTCCGATCCCGTAGGAAATGTTTGATAAATATCGGCATACTTCCTCGTAAACCATTATTATAGAGGTCACGAAGGATACCGTACCTTCATGTGGTGTCATAGGCCTTCTCTATATCAAAGAATGTGAAAACGTAGTGATTTCTTCTAACGAGCGCTCTACGGATACCTGTTTCTAAGAGTAGGATATTATCGACAGTTGCTCGTCCTTTTCTAAAACCATTTTGATAAGGGGATATACAAATATTTGTCTCCAAATAATAGATAAGACGAGTGTTGACCATTTTTTCAAAGAGTTTGCAAAGGCAGCTAGTTAGAGCAATAGGGCGGTAACTTGATGGATTGGTAGGGTTTTTTCCCGGTTTAACAATGGGGATGACAAAAGCTGCTATCCAGGCATTTGTTCCTTCCACACTCTATTAAAAAGAAAGACGATGGCTGCCAATGACTTAGAAGGGAGATGTTTCAACATAGGATAGGCAATACCATCCAGACCAGGACATGAACCTTTTTGTCTGCGACAGAGCTCTTCAATTCAAGCACAATAAAATCCTGATTACAAGGTTCAGTGTTGGGAGATTTAAAATCAATCGATTGTTTCTCAATGCATATTTTTGCAGAAAGGAATTCAGGAGGATAGTTACTGCTGTTTGAGACGGCTGAAAACGCCTGGCGTTGGCAATTCCTTCCCTACTAGTAACTGCTTCACTACCTATCTTAAAAATGGAAAGTGTGTGCTCTTTGTAGATACTGGGCGCTTTCCGGACTCTCCCCCATACCTTCTTACTCGAAGTAGAGAAGCTAATCGAGGATACATACGAGATCTAGGAATTCTTCTGACTATTCCTCCGCATCTGCCGAGCTTTTGCTTTAGCCCTTTTGAATATTATGAGATTTGATTCTCTACGATATCGCCGAAAAATGCTCCAAGCTTTCCTTTGTTTTCTGATGGTGTCTTGGCATTCAGGTTTCCACCAAGGCACTGGATATTTTGGCAGTTTTACCGACGTTTTGGGGATAATATATCGGCTGCTTGAACAATTTTATCTGCAATCATCTCCACAGCCTGATCAATGTGCACATTTTCCACTATTTCTTCAGTGAAGAGAGCATGATGTAAAAAAGAATCCCAATCGGCTTTATCCAACAAAAACCGTGGTGTTCTAGGGATAGAAACACTCCCATTACCTGTAATGCTTATGATAATAGGGAAATGATCGCTATTATATGGATAATTCTCGACAGTAAAGGAACAGAATGGCAAAAGCTGTGGAGAAACAATAGCCAGATCAATCGAATGGAAGGTCCTTGTTGGCTGATGAAAGTAAGTACTTTCTGCGCTGTTGGGGATACAAAGACAGTAGTCGTAGATTAGCTGTTCAATTTGCTTCCCTCGCGGGTTTGTGTCTTTACAACCCCACAAGGGATTGTGTCCATTGAAATCACCGATCAGAATAAACGAACTCGTAGTTGGGCAATTAAACCCTCTAAGTTTCCTTGATCAATGTTCTCATTAGGCGGGAGGTAGGTACTGCAAACAGTAGTCAGTGTCCGAATGCTCAACTGTACTGCAACTGCTTGGAGAGGGGTATCCATGGGGAGAGCACTTGAAGGGCAATTAATTGAGGTAAGCAGACAGACACCCCCATTTGCGTGTTCACGGAATGTCTTATCCTTTCTTATCATTGAGTATCTACGAAGCTTTGCAAAATTGCCAGGTTTGAGGAATGTCTCTTGTATCGCTATACAAACAGGTTGATGTTTATTAATAAGTTGCTTAATACCATCAATACCCTGGTAGAAGCCCCGGCAGTTCCACGAGATGAAAGTGGCCATTAGGAATGTTTATTGCTTCGATACTGTTTCTTTGTTTTGTGAGGCTGAACATTTTTCGGGAGATCTCTGCCTCCATCTCGGATTCAAGAGCTTCTATTTTCTGAACTTTTGATTTTCTTTTTTGAACCAAGTGTTTTTGTTTCTGAACTTTCTATTGTCTGTTTGGGGGGGGAGGTGGAAGAAAATTTTCTTCTTTGCCATTTGTTTTTGGTTCAGGTGTCTTTTTCTGTGTGCTATGCGATGTTTGTGCACTTATTGACCGATATGATTTAGTGGCTTGAGCATAGGAGACATTTGTTCTTGACTGACCCATGCTAAACAGTTTCTTAGCTTCAGGATATGATATTTTTCTTATAAACTTAATATGCTGTATTTCTTTCTGTTCTTTCCATTTAGGGCAGTTTCGTGAGTATGCCGGATGATCACCATGACAGTTTACACATTTTGGATCAGCTACACATTCCTCACTTTCGTAACCGCTTGCAGAACAGCGATCACATGCCAGGTTTCTCCGGCATGCGGCATTTGCATGGCCAAACCGTTGGCACTTAAAACAGCGCAGAGGGTTCGGCACGTAAGGTCTGATGGGGCAGTTTAGGTAGCCTGCTTTAATGGCTTTCGGTAGCTCTGGAGATGAGAAAGTGAGAATAACATGTTTTGTGTTGACGAGTTGCCCGTCCCTACGGACTTTTATTCGGCGGACCCCACACACGTTTTGCTCGGCCAGTTCTTTTGAACGTTCATCCTCAGAGACTGATATTAGGTCTGTTTCTGAAATGACACCTCTTGACGTGTTCAAACACTTATGTGGGGATACATTAATAGAATGCTCACTCATATTGGTCATTTTTAGGAGAGAGGAAGATTGTGTCTCAGATATAGTCTCGATGAGCAGAGATCCTGAACGGAGCATTTTTATGTGCACAATATGCTTATGGATGCAGAATGGTGATACGTTATCTAGCTGCCCAGTAATAATTAAGAACTTTGGACATTTGCTCGTGCTAACTATGGTCGAAGTGCAAACTCGTTTAGCAGCTCCAAAATTTTTCGTTTCCATATGGTTAGGAAAAGAAGTTAAAGTTTTCATATTGTACAGAAGGAAAGATTCGGGCTCGATTCGGGACACCCACCATGGAGCCCAACAAGGGAACACAGATCCCTGTGTTAGGGCTAGCCGGACCTATACGCAAACTGAAGCCCCACAGTCGGCTTTCCCGAAAGCGGGAACTTCCGAAAGCTTATTCCAAGCCACTTGACACTAGCAAGGACAGCTAAGTGCCTCCCGTTTTAAGTAGAAGCGAAAGCGTGTTGAGGACAGTACCTCACCCTTCAACTACCAGGATCCTCCTTTCCTATCCTACGGGTCACCATGCACGGCAAATGCATAGGCGGTTTTCTCACCATGGCGAAACAGAAACCAGAGTAGCAGCTGCACCTCACAGTGAGCCCAATCCTACAGTAGAGGAAACCACAAACGGAGAGAGATAGGAAAAACGAGACAAGAGGAGAGGAAAAAGAAGAGGAGGAAAGGTCATTAAGGCCCCAGGATTGTGACATCCGATCACCAAGACGGTAATCCCCTGAAGGATCTTCACTTGCTATGCTTTAGCTGGGCATGTTGGAACGGCCTTTCCGCCTAGGGTGGCCCTACCAGGAGCTATGCTCCCGACGTACTTCGCCCGCTCCGCAAAGTGGCATCCCCCGCCACGTTGAAGCAGCATAGCAGGACTTATGGGGGAGCAGCGTAAAAAGAATTTAGTGTTTAAGAACTATCCCAATAAAAATTTCGGACTGCAATCAGAACTAGCAAAATTATGTGGTAATTATATGTTAAAAGCTTTTTGAATGGTTTTAGATTAAATCATGTTTATAAATTTGTATTCAAACATTCTGGCATTTTAAAATATAAATAATGAAAATAAACACTTCTGCGAAAAAATATTCACAAGTTAAAGTAACAGTGAGTCCGAATTTGACTCGTCTTTCTAAGAATCATATGTGCTCATTGAAAAATTGAACCAAAAAATCTGAATGGACTCCTTCACGTTCTTTGACTCAACTTGGATGCAATAGAAAGCTAAAAAAGGGTATTTTTCTAAATATATATGAGCGCATCACTGCATACTGCAATAACCTAGATGACCATTTAATTCAAAATGTATAAACTTGTGTTATCAAGCTGCCAGATTCATATTCCTGTTAGACTATTCTCTGCATAACTTTCTTTACTGTTAAATCCAATGAGTAGGGCAGAGTGAACGAGATTGCTGAACACTCGCTGTCGGACTCAGGATCGAATCCCAGCTATTTCATCACGCCTTTGTTTTTACATTATTATAAGAGTGAAGCACGATTTCATCCGACTTAAATTCATAAGTAAGCTTAGGTTAAGCAATCTTGTGTAAAGCGCACATTTAAATAGAAACACAAAATGAAAGATCCACACGATTTCTTTTAAATCGAGACAATTGCCAAGTGTGCTATCGGTTACAGACGAAAACATCGCAGTAAAAACATCGCGGACCGTCGAGGAGAAAACGTCGTGGTACAAAACATCGTGGGAGAAAATAAAGCAAAGAGAAAAACATCGCAGTCCTAAAACATCGTGGTACAAAATATCGCAGTCGAAAATAAAGTGGTTCTAAAAGTTCGCAATTTTAAAACATCGTCGTCGAAAATATCGTGGTAAAAAATAAAGTACCTATAAATCATCGCATGACGATAACATCGCCCACATGCGTTTTTCGGGCTTTAACAATTGTAAATGGATATTCGCATAATGATTTGTGAGCGCAAAATGGAAAGGAGGATAATTTTTACTTTCATATTTTTTATTGAAGCATTGTAAAAAAAGCATACTTTAGGAATTTAAAGTATAAATTTGAATTATTAAATAAGTATTAAAAACTAAAACACATTCTTCATCCCTGTGTTAGGGCTAGCCGGACCTATACGCAAACTGAAGCCCCACAGTCGGCTTTCCCGAAAGCGGGAACTTCCGAAAGCTTATTCCCAAGCCACTGACCAATAGGACTAGTGACCAGACGATTGACACTAGCAAGGACAGCTAAGTGCCTCCCGTTTTAAGTAGAAGCGAAAGCGTGTTGAGGACAGTACCTCACCCTTCAACTACCAGGATCCTCCTTTCCTATCCTACGGGTCACCATGCACGGCAAATGCATAGGCGGTTTTCTCACCATGGCGAAACAGAAACCAGAGTAGCAGCTGCACCTCACAGTGAGCCCAATCCTACAGTAGAGGAAACCACAAACGGAGAGAGATAGGAAAAACGAGACAAGAGGAGAGGAAAAAGAAGAGGAGGAAAGGTCATTAAGGCCCCAGGATTGTGACATCCGATCACCAAGACGGTAATCCCCTGAAGGATCTTCACTTGCTATGCTTTAGCTGGGCATGTTGGAACGGCCTTTCCGCCTAGGGTGGCCCTACCAGGAGCTATGCTCCCGACGTACTTCGCCCGCTCCGCAAAGTGGCATCCCCCGCCACGTTGAAGCAGCATAGCAGGACTTATGGGGGAGCAGCGTAAAAAGAATTTAGTGTTTAAGAACTATCCCAATAAAAATTTCGGACTGCAATCAGAACTAGCAAAATTATGTGGTAATTATATGTTAAAAGCTTTTTGAATGGTTTTAGATTAAATCATGTTTATAAATTTGTATTCAAACATTCTGGCATTTTAAAATATAAATAATGAAAATAAACACTTCTGCGAAAAAATATTCACAAGTTAAAGTAACAGTGAGTCCGAATTTGACTCGTCTTTCTAAGAATCATATGTGCTCATTGAAAAATTGAACCAAAAAATCTGAATGGACTCCTTCACGTTCTTTGACTCAACTTGGATGCAATAGAAAGCTAAAAAAGGGTATTTTTCTAAATATATATGAGCGCATCACTGCATACTGCAATAACCTAGATGACCATTTAATTCAAAATGTATAAACTTGTGTTATCAAGCTGCCAGATTCATATTCCTGTTAGACTATTCTCTGCATAACTTTCTTTACTGTTAAATCCAATGAGTAGGGCAGAGTGAACGAGATTGCTGAACACTCGCTGTCGGACTCAGGATCGAATCCCAGCTATTTCATCACGCCTTTGTTTTTACATTATTATAAGAGTGAAGCACGATTTCATCCGACTTAAATTCATAAGTAAGCTTAGGTTAAGCAATCTTGTGTAAAGCGCACATTTAAATAGAAACACAAAATGAAAGATCCACACGATTTCTTTTAAATCGAGACAATTGCCAAGTGTGCTATCGGTTACAGACGAAAACATCGCAGTAAAAACATCGCGGACCGTCGAGGAGAAAACGTCGTGGTACAAAACATCGTGGGAGAAAATAAAGCAAAGAGAAAAACATCGCAGTCCTAAAACATCGTGGTACAAAATATCGCAGTCGAAAATAAAGTGGTTCTAAAAGTTCGCAATTTTAAAACATCGTCGTCGAAAATATCGTGGTAAAAAATAAAGTACCTATAAATCATCGCATGACGATAATATCGCCCACATGCGTTTTCGGGTTTTAAAAGTTTAAAATTCTTGTTCACATAATGATTTAGGAGCGCAAGAAGGAAAGAGGGGTTCTTGTAATTCTGTATATCATATTTTTGAACGAACTAATAAATATTTGCTGAAAAAATAAGAAGGAAACTTTAGCATTTAAAAATTGAAAATTGGTAGAAAATTAATGCAACTTATAGAACTTGACAGAATTTTAAATTTACCTAGTTAATTAACAAGAGTCATTAATAAATTAAGCTTTTTTTTTATAAAGTTTTACTAATATTTTTTTATAAAGAAAACAATCTAAAAATGCTTAGAGAAAGGAAGATAAATAACTACATGAGAGTACCTCTAAAAAATTGCTTTGTTAATTATCAAATTATTTTCTTTCGCATTTGTTAAGCTGATATTGTTTTAATGAGAATTATATTTTGTTTTGTTTCCGTTTATTCTCAAAGTGTCTTTAACATTTTCATGTATAGCGTGCAATCAATTTTTTTGGATGTCAATTTGTTAGCTATGACGAAAGTCAGTTGCATAATATGTTAGTATGGGATTTGAAAAACGCATGTGTGCGATGTTATCGTCATGCCATGGTTTAAAAAAAAAAAAAAAAAAAAGAGAGAATTGCAGACTCGGCTTTGTGTAAACCTCGGCAACAGACGCTATCTACGTATTAAACGCATTTTCTCGTTGTTCCCTTTAGAAAAATTTCATCAAAATTCTGTATTGCTGCAGAAATTTTACCATAGTTTCTTCCATAAACTCATATTTTAAAACTAACTTTAAGGCAAAAATATTATGATTTGTTTATAAAAAACGTTGGAACTTGGAAAAAAGAACGCATACGAATATGGGCATTGCTTGTCTGAAGTACTGTTATGAGCACACTTTGAATTGTTATGCGCATGGTTGCCAGATTTTGGCCCATTCTGAAAATTTGGTGAATTCTACTAATGTGGTTGCGTTCATACGCAAGTATCTATTTTTAAACATTGCAAAACGTTATACATTTGAATTAATAAGAAAGTGTTTTATTATAAGAAACCTGTACCGGGAAATATCTGACCTATAAGAACAAATTTCATACAAAAACACTGCAATAATTAACAGAACCTTACATGTGGTACGAATGAGCAGACTTAAAAGAACTTATTTAAAATACTGAACAGTGTTAACGATTTACTTATAATTTAGATTAAAACAAAACAGTCATATATAAACAGTCATAGTGTACGAAATGATTAATACAGAAACGTGGGTGGAATTCAAAGCGAACTCACTCACGAAAAATAAATGGAGATTAGAAACTTGCATAAAAGGAAAATTATGTTACTCCCGAATATGTTTATACCTCACATTTTCCTATTTCGATAAGATACCATAAAATATTTGTTTGAAAAAGAATTTACTAATACTTTTTTCTCCCCCCCCCCGTCCAATGTCGGGTTCTAGCCATTTATAGGCGTTGGCCACTACTAAGGCTGGAAGAGGTGGTCTCTTTATTATGGAGGCACTTGATGGGGCACCGTTGGCTTCTGTGAAAAACAAATTACATCCAAACCTTCTCCGGGATTCGAACCCGAGTCCTTCGGTCAGCCCGTACTCTGACTACCGTACCGGTTTC
>KK118066.1:419561-436485 GCA_000611955.2 Stegodyphus mimosarum | reverse complement strand
GTCAGAGTAACTAACCACTTTCCTGTCCGGTCGGCAAATATCTTTTTACAAATATTCGATTCATCGAATTTATTTTTATCCGCTCCCCCCAAAGGTTAGCTATTCTGTTAAAATTTCTGACAACTAACCGCATATCGAAAAGTTTATAAATATTCGTGATTTCATCTTACACCCCAATCTCAGTTTGAAATAAAGGAATTAAGTAAGGAAACAGTAAATTAAGTAAGGAGACAGTGGTTATTACAGAAGCTTAAATAAAACACTTAACATAGTTATTAAAAGTATCTCCAGGTGGTTCATAAAAATCCTATGTCAGGGTACTGCCGCTGGGGAAATCCCGGGGCTGTCACTATCTTACAGGTAACTTTTCTGGCGGAAAGTTACGCCACTTCCAATACATCAAAGAATGATGTAAGTTAGTCGTACATATCTCTAAACCTTCCATTACAAAAGAGTCGTCAAGGACGGCATTTAAATTATAAAACCGGATCTCTCTTTTCCTTGTTACTCAAAATGAAAGACTTCCTTATTACGTTAAAAATGAAAGTCATTCGTCTACAGGTAGTTTAAAAATGGTTGCGAATTAACAAAACTAATAAATTTTAAGAGAAAAAATTATGTTTGGGCATCGAAGTAAAAAGTATTGTCGCAGTGAAACTACATAACTACGTGGTGGAAATATTAAACAAATAAAAACATTTTTAAACGTAAAAAAATTAATTTCATTCAAAAATTCATAAGAAGTGGTATTTTATCTGTTCCTATCATTACATTCCGAATGCTTCGAAGGAAGTTGTTTTTAAATCGATGTGCACATCGAGGAATACATTGCTTCAATTTCCTCATTGCAAAAGAAAATAAAAATTACAGCCTTGTAAGTTTTAATTAAAATTTTTCTACAAATACTCAACTCTGATATTCGATGAAACGTTATCAGTTTCGTAAATTTATTATGCACAGAAATGCGACAGCTGCCAGTTTTGGGTAAAGTACTTACGTAGAAAGATTTTTATAAAACTGGACTGTTTGGAGCACGGCAAAGCACACGAGGATTATCTGCCCAAGAGGAGGGATGTCTTCGCGAAAGACTTTCCGCAGAAACCTGGCTCGTATCAAAGTTACACATGCGAAAATCCTCGAAAATCCTCATGCAGCCACCTGTTCACCAGGGTTTGAACCCAGGTCGAATTATCAGTGTTCAACGATTTTACCGCTTGGCCGCTCTATAGAAAGCTGACTCATAGGCAAGTTATGCAAGGACTGGATCACATTAAAAATAACCACTAGTGTTCAAAATGCATCAAAGTGAAACATGCATGAAAGTGCTTAAGGCTCATCGGCGGAAGAAGGTCTAAAAAGGAAGTTGCAAGCTAAACAAAAAAGGAGGATAAGGACTATGGTCCGCTCTAACATGATTTCATTCTGGAAATATAAGTCTGAAAGTCCCTTCGGCAGTCGATCCACTTCTACAGTAACGCTGTTTTCAAGTACAGGAGAGGTCTGGGAGGAGTTGCAGGTTCCCCTTCCAGGGGCGTTCGAGAACTGTTTTATAAGGATAGTCTGGAGATATGGCTGGCTAATCCATTCATTTAATATAGTCACTTTTCAGAAAATCATTCACCAAATTAGTTCTATGTGCATGAACGTTTTCGGTTTGGTTTATTTTTTTGACAAAGCCCAGAGAAAGGGATGCCTTCATGGAAGTCTTTCTACGCGGAATTGGCCCGTACACATGTTGCACATGGGGAGAACAACGAAAACCTACTTGCAGCCAGCGCGTTCGCTGGGATCGAAGTGCCAGTGTTTAGCAACTTTACCGCTCGCCTTTTTGCTTACGAAAATGAAAAACTACATTCCTGATGGCATTCTGCATTTGTTAAGGAAGCTGCAGATCTTAACTGCTCTTTGAAGGAAAAAAAAGAGAAGGAAAAAATATTTTAAATATAACGTATTTTGAACCAGTTTGGGGACAGGTTACGTTATACGTCAAAGCAAACAAGAAATATCTGCCTAGTAGGAGGGATGCCCCCATGGAGAACGTTCTAAGGGAAACTGGCTCTCATTCACCTTACTCATGCAAGCTAGCCCGTTTGCGTAGGATCACACCCAAATAGAACTCAACATTTAGCAGTCTGAACCACTCGGCCACTGATGGGGTCCAATTTGGGGGTCACACTCGGTTCCATGTTTTTTTCATTCTTCAGTACAAGAACGTTATCGTTGTTCGATTAATTATTCTAAACATTTTTTGAAGACATGCAGACCGGTGTCCCAATAGATAAGACCGCTGAGCACAGGTTCGGCGAACTAACCGACATGGGAATTTTCGTGGTTTCTGTGTAACGTCTTTACACAGTGTAACGTCTATTTCATCCCACTTAGCTGTCACACAGAATAAGCACTGCGATACAAAAACTGCAATTCTAGTATGTATAGATGTACAAAAGACAAGTATACTAACGACAAATGATCGGCAAAAAGTTAGAAACAATACGAAGTATTTTACCTTTATCAACTGAGACCCATTTAATTTTAGAATTACGCTAGATTAAATAAAGCAATGCACATGAGAGCAATCTGCCCACGCTCAATCCCATTTCTAATCGAAAGTACCCAGAGTAATAAAATACGAAGCTCTCCTTTTCCCTCCTTGCCTAACCACCAGAGGCTAAGAAAATTTTCAGAATGAGAGATTTTATGTGTACCCATTCCTCAAAAATACTACATCCATAAATGTCCTCGTCTCGTAGACATTACAACATGAGACCAAGGTTTTGCCATTTTGTCGGCCTGTGCCAACAACTATACCATAAGAGTCGGCATCTAAGTTCCATAACATGCAGAGTTCAAGTGGAATCATTGTAACTATGCCAAATTTGTCTCATCAGATATGAAACAATGAGGAAGAGTTATCTGCCTAAGGGAATGATGCCTTTATGTGGGTCTAGCTAAAGAATCTGGCTCATATTCATGTTGCAAATAGGAACAACTACGAAAGCGTTCGTTCATAAAGCTAGTCCGTTTGCAGGGATTCGAATGATCAGTGTTCGGCGGTTGGTGCGTTGGTGAGTTTCATAATTGTACCAAAGTCATTTATAAAGTTAAGCACACATTAAATGAATATGAAAGTTAAAAAACATTCCAACATTTCGTTGAATGCATCTGAAAATGAAGAGCTAAATTTCTTGAATTAATGTAAAATCAAACAACTTCTTTTAAAAACAGAATCCTTTATAATAGTTCTTTAGATTCTACCGGTTCAAGTTAAAAAAGATCCTTTCCGCTAGATTTGAATTATTCA
This sequence comes from Stegodyphus mimosarum, assembly GCA_000611955.2. Lineage (NCBI taxonomy): Eukaryota > Metazoa > Arthropoda > Arachnida > Araneae > Eresidae > Stegodyphus > Stegodyphus mimosarum. Next base: position 433,184 of record KK118066.1, on the reverse strand, counting down.
GATTACGGCAAATCTCTCCACGGGTAACTGTCTAAGGAGAGAAATGTCTTCGAGGGGATCTTTTTGAGGAAAAATGTGTTCACATTACACATGAAAAGAACACGCTTCATCTATGCAGCCAAGATTTGAATCTGTATTAACTACCAGCCGTTAGAGATTTCTTCTTTCGGCTGCTGGTAAGTCCCAATAATTCCTTTACTGCAGCTTTGAAATCGAATTTGCTTTTTAATTTATTATGAGAAACTGAACGGTTATGATTATTTGCACGCACTCCATTACCGTAACCGCGAATTACTTTCAACTCTCCAGCCAGGTACACTGCGCCAAAACAAAGGGTGGGACAGTTCCATATCTCTCGTTCTACTGGGCCGATTGACGAAAATCAAATTGCATTTTTCATGTCTCGAAAGCGCGACTTAGGATATATATTAGATTTATATACAGCATTATTCTAACATACGTATTTTGACACAAAATCGGACTTTTTCTGAAATGATATGCCAATTTTTTTTTCCATATTTCGATTCTAAGGCTCAAATTATGCCTAAATATTAAATTTTGTAATTTTTAGTGAAAAATTTAGAAATTCAAGAATTTATCTTGGCACATTTTTTTCAGTTTGTGCCAACAATAATTCACTTAACGGACTTCTTAATTTATAGCAGCCTATTTTCTTTTCCTTGTCCACAAGCTGGAAAAAAAGTCACCGTTAATACTTTGTTAAAATTATTTGAAAGTGCGTAAACCACATTTTCGTTATTATCGCTTACAATAAAATTCGAAACGCGCAAAAAGGTAAATTCACGTATCTTAGGAAATTTTGAATTAAAAAACTAATTTTCTGCAGGTGTGTCTAGAAATACATCTACTTTAAAATGATGTTAAAAATTTTATAGGTTATAATTCAAAATTTTTTTCGAAAAATTTATAAAAATTTTTCAAAAATACAAATTTTAAAAATAAATCATAAAAAATGGACGAATTTTATTTGGAATGAGCCTAAATTTCGAAATGGAGAGGAAGAATCAAATAAGTTAAATAAAAAAAGAGATATTAACAAATATATACCAAATTCAATTAACATTGAGGAGCTAAAATTTCGAGATCTAATTTTTTAAAAACTACTCGTGCGATTTTTACAAAACTTGGCTCAAAACTCAACTCAAATTGCTCAATACAAGATTTAAAAAAGCTCAGCTGCAAATTAACATGCCATATTATATAGCGCTCTAAAATATAATTCATTTAACATCCTACCAAACGGGAAAGTTCTATTCCTATTAAGACTCCCTTGTATCCCGATAAGAAATGGATGGACAAGAATACAAATGGAATATTTTCATATCAAGCGAAAGATCAATGTACTATTGCACGAAGCGGGGGGGGGAGATAAAACAGAGGTTTCATTCGTGTATCAAATAAAGTTCCTAAAAATCGGTTGAAAAGATAAAAGCAAGCATTTACTTGCGATAAACCTATAATGTTTTTCTAGTTTCTTTTCCTACGAGAAATTGCTTTAATCTTTTGTTCGAAACTCTGGCAAACAATATATTGCGAAAAGTATTACTAGATATTTCTATGATGCAAGTCTGCGCATAAAAAAAATTTCCATACTGAATTGAATTTGCTTTTAACTACTCCAGAAGAAATAAAAGGATCTTCATATTCGATGACAAATATATGTAAGTACTGTCTCAGTTTGAAATTCATTCAAACCGACATTCGATCAGGATTTATATCCTGGCAAACGGCGTCGTTGCATATGATATTGCGTACGTGATTTTCCTTATGTGTAACTTAAACACGAGTCAATTTCCTTGAAAAGTCCTTCCCGAAGGCCTCTTTCCTTAGGGCCCTCGAGTGCTTTGTCATAATCAAATAAACCAAACTACTCACTAACAAAGCCATTTTAACTGTTCACTGAGTGCCACTGATGTGAAAGATGCCAATATAGCGCTGTAATAAACTGGCCATTTTTCACCCTTTACAGACCACTCGTAATATGTTATGTTATGTTATTCAATTATGGCAAAGCACTCGAGGGCTATCTGCCTAAAGGGAGGGATGCCTTCGTGGAGGACTTTCTAAGGGAAACTGTCTCGTATACACGTTACACATGGGGAAAACCACGAAAACGCCCATGCAGCCAGCCCGTTCGCGGGATTCGAACCTCGGACCGAACTACCAGTGTTCAGCGTCTTTACCGCTCGGCCGCTGGTGGGCTCCACTCGTAATAAATCGGCGGAACAGTTCAATTATGCTCCCCTGAACCCCCTCCCCCCCCAAAAAAAAGAAAACTTCGCAGATTTTTAAACAGAAATAAAAACTAAATACAGGAAACCTCAGGAAATACTTTCATGACAACTTCATGTATAGTTGAAAAACTAAACTTGAAAAATTCATTCAGACCGACATCCTTGAATTTAATGAGCATACACACGGAAAATTCTGCTTCCATAAACAAGAATCATTCTCTGTAACCCCCCCCCTAAAAAATGTGCAGCCTTCTGACAGCTATGTGTTAGTTTGTAACCTAGGATTTCATAAATTAAATACGCAGATAAAACAAGTTACGGCTGCAGGATTATTTCTGAAAAACAAAGACAGCCAAAAATTTGCATTCATTTCGACACGTAATCGATTAAATTAAAAATTATACATTCTTAGTTACCTTAATGCAATGCCTGATAATTCATTTTTAGTGAACAAATACGATATCCTTCAGAATATTAACATAATTGCTCATTAATAATGATAGATCACAAAATAATATTAATGTGGTAATATGCTTCTTTTTATTTGTAAGAATGGCAACGCGCTCACAGCCAGAAAACGCAATTTCTCGGAGAGACATGAACAACGATAAAGTTTATAAAATTAAAAAGAACACTGAATTCTTATTATGGTGTTATTCCGTTTTTATGATGCCATGGGCCGACTTTCTCTTCTTATAATTCCATGGGCCGATTTTCTTATTATGGTGCCGATTTCTTATTATGATGCCATGGGGCCGATTTTCTTATTATGATGCCATGGGGCGGATTTTCTTATTATGGTGTTATTCCGTTTTTATGATGCCATGAGCCGACTTTCTCTTCTTATATGATGCCATGGGCCGACTTTCTTATTATGGGTGCCTTGGGCCGATTTTCTTATTATAGTGTTATTCCGTTTTTATGATGCCATGGCCCGACTTTCTCTTCTTATTTCTTTTTATGCATCATCTTCATGTTAATTACGTCTATTATGTTCGAGTGTTTTGTTATTAAATTACTAAATGTTACTACAGTCGCCTTCAATATGACTTGCTATAGTTCTAAAGTAAAACCACATCACACATTAATTATATTAAGAAAAACGTTAAGTGTCTCAAGAATGGATCTAAAAACGCACAACAAACCACTACTCGGTTGCTTTTTAGTGAACTTCAGAGATTCTTTTGCAACAATTATCATTACAACAACTATAAACATAAGATAATCATTCAATCTTTTCACAAGCTGAGCATAAAATTATTATTTATAGATGAACCCAATACCAGTTCCCATTAAGATTACAAAATTTGGTAAGAAAGTAAATGCTGTTAAATTTCCAACATATCACTAAATCTCTATGCTTGAATAATCTGATTCATACACCAGAAGGTTTCGGTTTATGTGATTATGGCAAAGCACTCGAGAGTTATTTGCCTAAGAGGAGGGATACCTTTGTGGAGAACTTTCCAAGGCAAACTGGCTCGTACATATGCATATATCAAAAGTATTAAATACTTCTGATAAAGATACTTCTAAATGCCCTTCTTTCAAGCAAAGAAATCCTACTTGTAGCTAATTCTACGCATTTTACGCGAACTCGAGAGGGACTGGATTAATTATTTTTGATAAAACACTCGACAGTTACCTACCTAAAGAAAAAAGTTCTTGTAAAAGACTTTCGAAGAGGAACTGGCTAGTATCTATATTACACGAGTAAATTTATATGGCAAAGCACACCATAGCGACCCTTGCTTTTATGGATGACTTTCTAACGAAAATTGGGTCGCATTTGCGTTACACATCTAGTGGTTTAATGGCCAATCCCTCAAACTAAACCTATTCTTAGAAATTGAACTGACTCGTTTACTCAAAAAAAGTACAAATTCCAAAATTTTTTGAAAGCATGCGTATATTGTAACAAACTTTAATGCTCGCAAATACACCGTATTAACTGACACTTTATTAAGAAGTGTAGGCTTGTTTTCGTTTATTTGATTACGGCAAAGTACTCGAAGACTATCTGCCCAGGGGGAGGGATGCGTTCGTGGAGAACTTTCTAATAAGAAGGGTACGATTACAGTTTCAGGGAATGAAATGCGTATAATTATCACATCTGAAAACATTTTGCATGAGCTATTTTGAATTTCAAATCTTAAAAGATGTTGTCTTTTTAACACAAATTATATCTTGTTGATTGTTAGTCTCACAATGTTCATAGAATTTGTATACAAGTTCAACTTTCACTAACTGTGAACTTACGTATTATAAATTCAAAAGCAATAAATATTTAAGTGAATAATAATTTCACTTAATAAAAATCCCAGCAAGAATAAATTATAATCTTAAAAGAAAATATATGGATCACTTTAAGCAGTTTACTATTTTAAAAAAAATTTAAAAACTTCATTGTCCTTCAAACAGCCTTTTTTATATCGCTCAGATGTTTAATACTGCTTCTTATGCGTAAACCATATTTCGTTTACCGAAAGCTAATATTTGCTCACAATGTCAAACATCTGATACCATGTTCATCCTTTGATGTCACCAACCATTGATTTGTGCAGGTGCGGAGTTAGATTGCATGAATATGTTTGCGTTGATTTCAAACCCACTTTTAATAATAAAAGACATATTATAACTCAGAAGATAACCGTTTCTATTGATTTTTCCTATTTCTCCAATATATTTAAAAAAGCTATAATTTGCATGAGTTTTATAAACTTTAATTACGCTCTCACATTCTAAAATGATAAATTGTCCAGATCTTTAAATTCGTTCAACAAATACACACGGCTAATAATTATTTAAAATTTGCTTAATGATTTTAAAATTTCAAGGCAAACACTTCACACATCTTAGGGCTAAGTTATGCAAAGAAAATAAATTTTAAAAATATGTATGTGAAAATACTTATTACGATTAAATTTAATACTTTTCCGGAAGGGGGAACTGTACTAATTCAAATGTCAAGACTGGTTCGAGGGTCAGAAATGTTTGAAAAAGGCAGAGTCGAATAATGTTTAATGTTGAGTTAAATAATGTAATAATATAACAACTCTTGTTTAAATCAACTCCTCGCGTAAAAAATAAGCAAAGTAAGATGTTACCATTAACCATATCTGTTAGAAGGCGATGCAGTAATTTTTAGAATTTTTGTGTACCATACTATGATACATACATAAGTAGACATGCTCAGTATTATACTAGGCTTATCTAGTGCGATTAATACTTGTTTTAAATGGCGAATGCCAGCTCCGAAACAGTTCTTAATACGATAATTAATATACAGATAGTTAATTCCGAGAATACCAAGACTAGAAGCTATAAATAAGCGCGCAGCATTGCGGGAAGAATTAAAAGTGGAGCAAGAGAGGCATGGCATAATTAACCGGGTTTCACTAAATATGAATGAATAGCTTCTAAATGTGGCGAAACTCGCATACTAATTACAAACAACTAGCAAAGAAAATCGAAGTACCTAAAGAAAGAAAAAGAAAAGTTTTAAATCATCTAGACATCTTTCTTAGCTAGATGATTTAAAACTTTTCTTTAATAATCTTTCATATTTATTATGTCAAGCTTATGATATTTCATATCTATATACATGTTTAAAAAAGCTAATATAGAGACAGTTCCGTACTCTACATATGGGTGTGATAAAAAGGAAGATTTACGGCAAAATTAAGCGAAAAGAAATATTTTAGAACTAAAATACGTTATCATCTGCTAGCAGATACAGATAACAGAATTCTTAAATACCACATTCCTTTAATGACCAGAAAGATACAAAAAGGCTGCATTGCAGTCATTTTATGGTTTCAGTTGCATTTTACCTATTCTGATAATTATAAAAAAATTCAGTTTTTTTTCCTACTCTTTTCAAATTGAAAGATTTTGCAAAATTATTTAAAAGTATACGGATTCGCAGAATCATCAATTACCGATCCAGCTTGGAACATGGGAAATTTCAAATTCAGGCACTGTTTTAAAACTGGATTCCTTACTAGGAAAAAATCAGGTACCTGAACAACTGCTTCAGAATCGAGCTGTCAAGATGGCTCAAATCCTTTTCTAGGGTAAGGAAGGGTCTCATTTTAAAGCATCATTTCTAGAAAATCTTAGGTTAACGATATTGATAACATTTTACATGTGGGTAACGTAGGTCGTAGCTGGTAACGAAAAAAGCAAATGAGGGTTGAAGGAAGCTAACGGTTCTTCCACAACTCTCTAAAAAGGGAAGATTCATGTAGATATTACGCAAAAAGCTGTCATGCATAAGTTCGTCCTTCTACCCCAAGTATATCATATAAGGTAGCATGCATCCAGTTCAAAAACTATACTCTTTTACGGTATGAATACAAATAAATCATATTCGGTCACTTTCCGTAAATTTTCATATTAATGTATGAAATTTTGGAAATTTAACTCGAGTGACATAGTTGACATAGTTAACATAGTTAAACTTGAAACTGACAACCACACCAGCTAATTTCTCATTCTAAACACTAAATATGAATAATAAATCAACAAAACAGATGCAAAAAGGTGATTTAACACCCGTCTTCAGGTAATGCTGTCACCTCTACTACTACTACGCGGAAGGATAAATTGTGCTTTTCTGCAATCTCACCGAAATACTTACAGTCCGATATATGAGAACTACATTTTGAGAAATTCACAATCAGAAAGCTTCCATTACAGGCTGTTTTATTGCTCCAATTCTCAAGAATTATACATTTTATCTATTAAACTAACATTCATATTTTTTTTAGCAAAACACTGAAAGTTTTGAACAACCTTACGAAAAATCAGTCTTTTCTAAATCAGCAATGTTTACTTTCTTGCGCGAAAGCCATTTCTGTACATTGGATTACATAACGAAAAAACAAAATAACACCCAGGTTCCTGTTTCTCTCCTTTCTGAAATGGCGACAAGAAAGCAGACGATACAAGCGACCTCTTTTTACAAGCGGATGATCAGATATTTAGCAAAGAGTAGGTATATATAGATATGTTTCTTAGAACAGTACACCGTGAAGGTTAAATTGTTTGAACACGAGGAAAGAACATCTTAGTGGCTTACGTAAACCGATCACACAGCTGAAAGAAACTACGATAACTTTCTATAAAATTCAACAACGGGAATCCAATTTTGGACAAAACTATCAAATATTTACTCACTCTTGGATTTTTAGGATTATCATATTGCTTCGAATTTAAGCCGCGGTAGGATTCTTAAAAGTAGATAATTGGATAAATAAAAAATAGTTGCCCTCGAATTTAAGCCACATTAGGATTTTAAAATTGGAAAAGTGGACTAATAATAAATAAAATTACTTTATAATATTTTTGAAAAAAATGCTTTTATTTGTTTAAACAGATACCGATATAAATATAATACGCTACCTAATTTATCGGAAATCATCTTCAGACATCATCACTTTCGAAGTCTTTATTTTCAGAACTTCGAATTATCATTACTACATCAGAGCACATCATTTTCATTGCTGTTTAAAATATTAGTTATATATTAAAAAAAGTTTTAAAAAAGGTCATTCCGGAAGGCTAAAATATTCGTTTTGAATTTAAGTAGCATCCTAATATTACATCTTAAAAATCTGAATAAAAAGTGTAGCTTAAATTTAAGCAACACGGTGTATGGCAGTCTTTCGAATCAGATTCAATTCGTAGATTTATATCTTACCCCTTTACCGGTTTTGAAGGGTTTATGACATTGGTGAAACTTAAGTTTTTATTTGTGATATGAATTTGATCCACGAAAAGGCACACTAGATAGCTCATCCGGAGGGGAGGAAAAAAAAAAAAACTAAGGAATTAGTGTGAACCGTACGTTGACATACAATGATAAAGCAACAAAAAATCAATAAAATGCTTCAATATATCGACATAGTATCGCAATCATATTCAGTTCGACGATTAAGAACAATGGTTTTATGTTAGTAACCTATAAAAGAATAATTGTTACCAGGCTCAAAATTCGGTAAAATATACGTATTGGCTCTTCTGAGCAATTTCGTATTCCATTCGATATTAAAATTATAAGGAAAACTTGAATTAAAAAAAAAGGGGGGGAGGTTCTAAAATTATGCTGAAATGGAAGACTGAAAACAACGATTTCCATTGGAATACCGAAATCAGGAAACAAATATAAAGTTAAGATACAATAACACGCTGAACAAATATTAATTTAGAAGTTAAATAAACAAAAATCGGCGTTATATTTTCAAATTTTCACAGAACTAGTTTCGATGGTTTTACCGAACCACCATCCTCAGCTGCAAGAGCACAAAAGCGATTTTTGTTGTTTGACTTCTAAATTAAATATAAAGTTGTTTAATGTAAAATTTATAGTACATCTGAAGCAGCAAATCAAAGTATTAGAGATTTTTACTACAGTACACAGCAGCAGAGTTTAAAAATTTCTCCGAATAAACGCACTATACGAATTTTTCCTATCATTTTCAAAGTAATTAAAAATGGTGCGAACCGGGATTATAAATCTTCCAATCTAGTTAAAATTTCTAATTTAAAGAGCCTCTTCCTCGTTCTTTAGCTTTTCGAAAATGGACTGCACAGTAGACGTTCGCTATCATCCGTTTTAGTAGCAATATCACAACGACTCTACAAAACTCTCTAACTGATTGTGTTAAATATAAGTTTATGATTATGAATCCTCAGATTGCGAATAGATGGCAGTCGTGTTTATTTGTAAGAAAAACTGATGTCATAATTATGTAAATATAGTATCAGTTCGTCTTTGGTGTTCGTCAATAAACGTTGTGTGGAAAACGCTCTCTGTTTATTACTTTAAATTCGATCCAGTCTGATTTATTAGAGACTTACATATATTTTGTTTATGGTGCCTCCTTCCCAGGATTATTACGAAACAGAAAAATCGAGACTGAATATTTCAAAAGTGGAGGGCGTTTTTGAAAATTTGAAAAGGTTAGGTTAGGTTATTCAGTTATGGCAAAGCACACGAGGGCTATCTGCCTAAAGGGAGGGATGCCTTCGTGGAGGACTTTCTAAGGGAAACTGGCTCGTATACACGTTACACATGGGGAAAACCACGAAAACGCCCATGCAGCCAGCCCGTTCGCGGGATTCGAACCTCGGACCGAACTACCAGTGTTCAGCGTCTTTACCGCTCGGCCGCTGGTGGGCGAAAATTTGAAAAGGAAACGATCGGTTGTAAGGCGACCGTTCGGTGGTAACTACGAAACTAGTAACCAAAGTCGAAACGAATTTAGCAGATAATATTCCGCTAAATGAAAAAAATTGAAATAATCGAGGATTTGTATAAATAGCTGATTGAGAAAATTAAGGAACTGAAAAGCTTAGATACAGAAATCGAAACGAAATTAACTTCGGGGGAGATTGAAAATGAAGTTACGCTAACTCAAGAATATCAGGATAAAACTGTTATATGGAGAGGAAGAATCCAAAGATTTTTGAAAAAGAATTCGGAATGTTCTAGAACAGCAGTTCATCAGAACGAAACGGCTAATGTTGCACTTACAGATGAAATGAAAGCAGTGAAGTTACCACGTCTGCAAATCGGAACTTATTACGGAGATTCGTGTAAATGGTTAGACTTTTGGAACCAATTCGAAAACACAATTCACAATAACAGTGGACTGAAAAATTTGCGTACCTAAAATCCTTACTTAGCAGTAATGCTTTAGCTGCCATTTCCGGTTTCGCTTTAAGTGACCAGAATTACGACTCTGCGATAGAGATCCCGAAAGAACGTTTTGGAAGACAAGACATTGTCATCATTTCGCATATGAATAAATTATCTCTTGAACCAGCGGGGAACATTTCAAATGTTAAAGCACTGCGTAAACTGTATGATGAATGCGAAGTCAACATTCGAAGTTTAGCATCGTTAAATGTTACTTCTGGAAGCTATGGAAATATTCTATGTCCTATATTTTTGCAGAAATTTCCAGAGGAATTAAATTTGGAATTTAAACGAAGTCGAAAAATGGAAGCAGGATTTGATATAAAGGAACTTAGAGAATTCTTTAAAAAGAAAGTTAACTGTCTAGAAGCTGCAAGTTTAATGAACTCTGCGAAAACGAATCAGAAACCATGCATTCGTCAACATTAACAACGCAAGAAAGCTTATCCGAATTATAAACCAAACGTTCCGACTGCTTCAGCTTTATCAACGATTGGATACAAATATATATTTGCGATAAAGAAGACCATACGAAATACAAATGTACTGAAGTGAGCTCCGAAGAGAAACGCAACATTTTGAAATGTACAGGAAGATGTTTCCTTTGCTTTGGATGTAAACATTTAGCGATCAACTGTAAGAACAAACAATTTTCCTGCAAAAATTGTCGCGTTAAACACCATGAAAATGTTTGTGTAAATCCCGCATTAGCTATCTCCAGTGTAAAAAATAAGGAAACCGAAACATCTACGGAAAATTGTACAAAATTCTTCTGCTAAAACTGGTTCTAATATTATGCTTCAAATGGTGTATGCTGTGGCTGAGGGCAGAAATAACAGTTGTACGGTGTCTTCTTGACGGCGGAAGCCAAATCTCTGTAATTCGAGAGGATTTATCAAAAAATTTAAAATTACCAGTGAAAGGAGAAACTGCTTTAAATCTGCATACTTTTGGAGAAAAGAACGGGAAACACTGGCGTCGAAAGAAAGTTGAACTCTGAAATATTAATGACTCTGAAAAATGCATAAATCTGGAAGTCATCGAAGTATCTGTCCTAACAGATGCGGATATTCCGGTACCAGATGTAGAAATCAAGCCCATAACTCCAAACATTCGGTATTTCTTTGACAGACTTCGGCGGCCCCCGATGCGATGAGTCATGATATTTCCGTTTTAATCGGCGCGGATATTATGTGGAAAATAAGAAGCGAAGAAATAAAAAGGATAAACAGAAATGCCGTAGCGATGAATACCTTGTTTGGGTGGCGCATACAAGGCAGATTTTCTTCATCAGACTTTCAAATCCATGATGCGTGTTTAAAAGTAAGTGTAGAAGAAAAGCTTCTAAAAAGCGTCGAATCAATTTGGGATTTTGAACCTATAGGAATTAAAAACAAAATGAAATGATCAAGAACAAAATGAAATGGCTGTACAGATGTTTAAAAACTCGATTACAGAAGAGGGTGATAGATACGAAGTTAGACTTACATGGAAAGATGAGAATGTGACTTTATGTGACAATTTTAAGAATGCAGAAAGACGATTTTTAAATCTGATCAGACAATTTAAATCAAACCTGAACTTTTATATGCAATACAAAGAAGTGATTGACAGTCAGTTTAAGGCAGAAATCATAGAAAAGGTCCACCCTGGTACTCCATCTGGGAAACGAACTTTTATTCCTCACCGTGAAGATCATAACTCGACAAAACTTCGCATTGTTTATGATGCTTCTTCAAAAGAAAAAAATCATGAATCTCTAAATGATAATTTACTTCAAGGACAAAATTATCTACCGGAACTTTTGAAAGTTTTGATAAATTTTCGGCTTCATCGAACTGCATTTACGTCAGATATTCAGAAGGCGTTTTTGCAAATATCTGTTGCTCCTGAAGATCGGGATTTAGTGCGATTTTTGTGGATTGATGAGAATACGAGTTTGAACAATCCGAGAATTCAAGTTTGTGTCGTGTGATTTTTGCAGCAAAATCAAATCCATTTTTGCTGAGCGCTTGCATTAAGCATCATTTAAAGAAATTTGAAAACATCTATCCCAGAACTGTAGCAATGTTAGAAAACTTCATGTATGTTGACGACTTTATTTGTGGATCAGATACGGAGGAGGAAGCTGCATAAATATGTCATGAAGCCAATGATATAATGAAAAACGCATCGATGACTCTGACCAAATGGAATTCAAATTCGGATACTTTAAAGAACTAGTACAAATCAAGTAACAACTTTGTTAGCTTTAAATTGCCTGATTGTGATTCCCCCTCAAAGATTCTTGGACTTAAATAGAATACTAATACGAATATCTTCTGTTCTAATGGTCAAGACGTTATTGATTCCATCCTATCAAATGACCAAACAAAACGTTATTTTGAAACTTGCTTCAAAAATCTTTGATCCTGTTGGGTTTCTTGCTCCATACGTGATTCAAGCAAAAGTTCTGTTTCAAGATTTATGGCTGAAAGGTATTGATAGGGATGAAATTATCTCAGCAGAATTGCAAGACAAGTGGAACAAATGGTATGGACAACTATGTGATCTACCGAATATCCAAATACTTCGGTGGTATTTTCTTGATGTTGATGAAACGGCTGACACATTGCAACTACATTGTTTTTGTTATTCATCTCAAAGTGCTTACGGAGCAGTAGTGTACGTGAAATTCCGTGACTTAAAATATTCTGGAGCAACTTTAGTGATAGCCAAGAGCAGAGTGGCTTCCCTGAAAAAATTATTTTTACCAAGACTTGAACTCATGGCAGCAGTGTTATGTGCAAGGACTTATAATTACAGACCGTGTGCATTTTCCTCAAGCAAAGGTTTATTTATGGACCGATTCTCTCATTGTGCTTCATTGGATAAATAACTCACCACGGCGATGGAAAACATTCGTACACAATCGCGTGTCGGAAATACAAGATAAAACATCCCCGAGTATGTGGCATCATTGTCCTGGATCAGACTATCCGACCGATAAAATCACACGTGGTGTTAAAGTGAGTGAGCTTGTAGTAGATCGAGTGTGGTGGTATGGACCTCCATGGCTTCCTCAAGATGAAATAAATTGGCCTAAAGTGAACGAGTATTGTAACATAGTAGATAGAGTTGAAGAAAGAGTTGTGACTCAAGTTACCAGCAGTATTCAACCTTTACAACCTGTGTTAAAAATAACGAACTTTAGTGACTTAGGTAAGCTTTTAAGAGTCATGTCATATATATTTAGATTCATAAATAATTTAAAGTCACAAAATAGAGTGATTGGTCCTGTGACCAAATATGAAATGTGTAATGCTATGTGTTATTGGATTAACTTATCACAAGGTGAGTATTTTTTTTGCAGAACTGAATGATGTTAAATGTAAAAAACCATTGTCTCATAATTCCAAATTGTTAGGATTAAATCCAGTAATGAATGAAAAAGGTTGTTTAAGAGTTGGAAGTAGATTAGTAAAATCGTCGTTAGATGCCGATGAAATTCAACCTATAATATTATCAAATAATTATTTTTCTCGTTTAATAATTTTAAACTGTCATGAAAAGGTACTTCATAGTGGTGTAAATGAAACTTTAGTACAAGTAAGAGAGAAATTTTGGGTTTTAAAAGCTAGACGTTTTGTAAAATCTGTGTTACATGATTGTAGATTTTGTAAA
>KK118066.1:403238-419499 GCA_000611955.2 Stegodyphus mimosarum | reverse complement strand
GAGTGCAGAAAGCTTATCCATTTGAGGTAAATGGCCTAGATTTTGCTGGCCCTTTGTATTTAAAAGATGGTTCACAAGTGTATATTTCATTATTTACTTGTGCAGTAACTCGAGAAGTCCATTTAGAATTGTTATCAAATTTAAGTGCTGAGTGTTTTATTCGAACATTGCGCATATTTTTTGCACGAAGAGTTATTTGTAGAGTTATTTATTCTGATAATGCTAAGACCTATAAAACTGCTGATCGTGAATTAAAATATTTATATAAATTGTATAACGATAAAAGGTTCTAAATTTCTTGGGAAAAATGGGTTTGAATGGAAATTTATTGTGGAAGGTGCTCCTTGGTGGGGCGGATTCTGGGAACGTTTGGTAAGATCTGTAAAAAACTTGTTTAAAACGTATCTTAGGTAAAGCTTCTTTATGTTATGAAGAATTGTATACTATTTTAGTTGAAGCTGTTATCCATTCTAGACCTATAACCTATGTATACAATGAACCTAATGAACCTGATCCTCTTTCACCATCTCATTTTATAACTGGATCTAGATTGACTGTTTTACCTTCACCTGAATCTTAACTAGAATCTACATGATCTCAGTTGATTAAAAGATGGAAGCATAGGCAATTATTATTAGAACACTTCTGGAAAAGGTTTCATAAAGAATATTTGTTAGAATTAAGATCAGTTATGTTTTCAAAAATTCTCCCGTGTTTAAAATTAATGATGATGTACTAGAAGATAATGTGAAACGCTGTAACTGGAAGTTAGATAGGATTAAGGAATTATTTTATGAAAGAGATGGTAGAATTAGATCTTGTGAGATTCAGTTGGTTAAGGGTGTTGTAAGAAGACCAACTGAAAGACTTTATAATCTTGAAGTTCAGTAAAATTGATGCATCTGTTTACGGATGCATGGGGGAGAGTGTAAATATACGTTTATGATTATGAATCCTCAAATTGCCAATAGATGGCAGTAGTGTGTATTTGTAAAAAAACTGATGTCATAATTATGTATATGTAGTATCAGTTTGTTTTTGGTGTTCGTCAATAAGCAAAACGCTCTCTGATTATTTCTTTAAATTCGATCCAGTCTGATTTATTAGACACTTGCATATATTTTGTTTAGATTGGGAGTATATTAAATTCATTTTCGCTACATTATTTTTTCATGTAGGTTGCGAGAGGCCATTTTAACGAGCATCAGCTGCGTTGATATTGACATTAAAAAGAACCTCGACTGTAACTATTTCACGGGTAAATTAATCTCGATTTTTTTAACCTATTTTTTAATTAAAGAATGCTTTCCCCTGCAAGATGTGCTCAGGATGCCTTGCCTCACTGCTCGAAGTGGTAAGTTAGTTTATTATGTTAAACGCGTACGATGACAATCTGCTTTCGTAGATGAATTTCCAATGGAAAAACTGCTTTGTGTTTATATACGCAAGAGGAAAATAAGAAAAATAACTTCATCAAATTCTGACCAAACCACCTGCATTCAGTGGTTTTACTCCCTTGACCATGGGCATGGAAAGGATTTTTTGAAAGTCGAAGGACTTGAAAAATTGAAATTTTAAGAATTCCAGTGAACATAAAAACCGATAACCCTAGTTTCGTATTTTTGGATTCACAATTCTGTAATTTCAGTACAAACTACTCGTTTTACATTCTTTTTATTTATTTTAAAAGACAGAAATTCATATACTCTTTACTTGTTCCTGATGATTAAATAACGCGATACTGTAAAATATGTTTTCCGAAAAACTCAAAAGATTATGAAATGATCTCTTACTTAATACAGACTTTTATATTTGGTAACTACATGGATACTCTTTTTTTTTTTAAATTTCACCGGCTATCATTAATTAAAAAATAATTTCCACTTTCAGCACACATTTCTATCAAAGAGTTAACTGATTAGAGGAAAACACTTTAAATATATTCAAACCAACGCTGCCATTGACCTTAGATACATTATTTTGATTTTGCTTTCTTTCGGCAAATATGGCAAAGCACGCTGGAGTTACCTACTTAAACGGAAGGCCTCTTCCGTTAATGATTTTTTTTTTTAACGGAAACTGAGTCGTATTCACGTTACACAAGTAGGTTTGATTTGGTACGGTTTATTTGATAATAGCAAAGCACTCGAGGGCTCTCTGGCGAAGAGGATGGATGCCTTCGAGGAGGATTTTCTAATAGAAACTGGCTCGTATACAAGTTACGCGGGGGGGAGGCCATGAAAGCGACTATGCAACCAGACCGTTCGCCGGGTTTCGGGCCCCAGACAGAACTAACTATCAGTATTCAGTGACTTTACCGCTCGGCCACTGGTGGGACGTTACACATGTAGCGGAAAATAAAAATAAACATGCAGCAAGCCCACTCATCGAGATTCAAAACCAAGTGAATTTTAATTCTAACATTATATAAAGATACGAAAATCAAAAAGCTCCGTTGACTAACAAAGAGGTAATAACAAATATTTAAGAAATGTCTAACAAATTGCTTTTGCACCAAATTTCCAAAATTTCCATTTTGAAATTTAAAGTTAAGAAGAAATAAGTGTATCAATCTTTTGAAAATCCTACTTAATTGTTACAGCTGATTTTACAATTACATAAGGTTCTCTCGTGTAGAATTGCTGCAATTAATAAATCGGTTAAATTTGAAGTTCTACATTTTAGTCACTGCAATGACGATAAGAAATTTTATTTTTTAGAGGTACAGTTACTTCACAGGATGATCACGTAATTTCCTCGACAATCAATTACAACAAGGGCAGTGACATGATCACAAGTATATGTTGCTTACTCCAATACAGTTTTTAAAACATTTGTTGGGAGGCTTTTAAAAGAAATAGTAACTTTTAAATTTTACAAGGCAGATAGATCCAATCGAATCGATTTCGATTATTGCGTCAGTGAAAAATGGACAGCGGCACTTTTTTTCAGTAAATCACGATCTGTTGGGAATTATATTTATTGATAGTACTGCTTTCATTCAACTTCATTCCTGACAAAAAATTCCTAAACTTTTTTAACAGCCTAGTATTTTTTAAGAGAATTTACACGTATGAAATCGCGCACCAAAATTTGATTTATTTTTTAAATAATCAACAGGAAAATTCTGCTCCTTAAAAATGTTAATTGATGAAATACAGCAAAGCTCGTGACAGCTATCTAAGGCAGGTTTCGTGAAGGGAAACTGGCTGGTACTGACGTTACACATGAGAAAATCGATCTCTAATTTTAACCATGGATTAGAATTGTTAAATGGCATTTTATGCAAGTGGCGTCACAACCCATTAGCTTTGGTCTGCATTATACTTTAGTAAATGAAATTAACTTTCTGTCTGCGAAAAGCCAAACAGTTTGTTTAATCAATGGCGATAAAACACACAAAGTCTAAGAGGAACGGATACCTTCGTGTACGACTTTTAAAAGAAACTGGATTATTAGGTTACGTCAAAGCACATTACCGTTATCTGCACATAGGGAGGATGCCTTGGTAAAGGAATTTCTAAGAAGCTGCTCTAGACACGTCATACATTTCTGAGAAACCATTCAATGAGATTACCTGTAGCACATTAATGTTAATTCATATAAAGGAGCTGGAGGATGATTTTTATTGGGAGGTATTCCTTGAAGGAGCGAATAAAGAAAATACACCGTATTTTTCTTCACAATGATGGTTAACTTTAGAATGTTTTGTTGAGTAAAATTAGGAGTATGACATTTTTCACAAAATTACATAAGCATAAAATAAAATTCTGGAATTTTTGTCGAAAATATCGGAAATTCAATAAATATAAGATTAGTTTCGTATGTATGCAGCAACTATTTTCAAAAAGAACTCATCTTTTCAAAACCAAATAGCAACACTTAAGTGAATATTAAAAATTTTCAATAAATAATGAAGAAAATCATGGATATTTTCTCTGAAGTTATGCATTCTTATACACGATTTTTCCGTGAGCTTTACTATCATTATAAGTAATAGCCTTTTATTTTATTCCGTTTTGAAAGTCTGTTTCGTTCGCACCTGGAATATATACCGTCATGATACTTTCAAATTTATTCATGTAATGACAAGAAATAAAAAATCAAAGAAATTCAGGAAGTTCCTTTCATATTTTCGAACAAATTTATCCTAACAATGTTGAAATCGCAGAGAAATCGTGATAACTACCAATATCTTGGTAATCAAATGGCTATATTCTGTAAAGTTACTTTATTTTTTAATTACTATAACACTGCATTAAAGGCTGATGTAGCAACAAATCGAGAAGAGGTTATTTCACTTTCATGTGATCATCATGATTCTCCCCTTCATTTTATGGACGGAAAACAACAGATGGCTGATTGATTATGAGAAAGTATACTACCTACTAAGAGACTGACATCTTCAATGGAACTTAGAAAGAAAAAAAGGACTCATACTTCCATTGTCCATGCACAAGACTAAAGTCCTACCGATCGAATAGGTAGGAATCGAATCCGGGACAAATTACGTCACCATTTCGCGGGTTAAGTTTAGAGGCCGCTGGTGATTTCGCTTATTTAATAATAATAGCAAAGCACTCGAGGGCTATCTGCCTAAGAGAAGGGACGCCTTTGTGGAGGACTCTCTAAGGGAAACTGCCTCGTATACACATATCACATGGGGAAACCACGAAAACGCTCATTCAGCCAGGCCGTTCTCCAGGATTTGAAGACCGGACCGAACTACCAGTGTTTAGCGATTTTACCCCTCGGCCGCTGGTGGACCTCTAAGTTTAAATCAGTATGCTCTGGAAATCAAACTAATATTTCCTCTATAACACATAAAATAATTAGTTTCTAATTCACGACTTGCACAGCAATTACTTCAACACGATCTTAAAATGAATGAGATATTTATCTAAAATGAGGTGGACCCATTTTTGCATACTATTTTGTGCTCAGTCTTTTAAACGTGCAAAACACAATATTGCTTTTATATATTAAACAGCACGTGGTAATACACTATTTTTAAGTTTATAAACAATAGTTAATTTAGAGAAATTCACGAAATCAAGATGAGCAGCTAAGATCTATATTCGATCTTTTCTTATTACTCCTACTTTATATACAAGTCCTATTTATTATAAATAAAATTCCATATAATCCGATTCATTCCACAAATACCCAGCTAAATTTCAAAACATTGAAGGTTTAAAGAATTATACATGAATATTTGGAATCTCGTTGCCAACGCAACTTAGGGCTCTAACATGGAATTCAAACTCTTTCTTACGTATAGTATGCATGGATTTTATTACTTCCTAATATTTAAAATCACTACCTAAACACCTGCAAAAGACGTAAATTGTAAATCGCACGTTTCACTAAAACAGCAAATCGATTGTCATTGCATTCAGACTGCTCGACAAAGATTAGAAAATGTGAGTGAACGATCTTCATAAAACAGCATCTTTCTGTACACAAAAATTTAATAAAATTATGTAAAGGAATTGAAGTTATTCAACTATTGGAGATTTCAAGAACATGAAGACCAACAAAAGCAACAGTATATGACCTTTTAACCTTAGTCACAAAGGTGGATGGCTGTGGAGGGGAGAGGAGCGATGTGCTTGGCGTTAGTGCTTCAAGTTGGCACAATAATAGCAATGATGAGCCAAATCTTGGATCGCATTTCTCTCGCACAAGAGGGGTTGCAAATATAGACTTTTATCACGAGGTTCATTTGACAGTTTCCGTACAGGTGAATTTAAATTAGCGTGGAAGTAATATTCATTTATTTAAAGGTTTCCAAATTATTTTTACATTACATGGATTTAATGTAGTTACAAAAATTGCCGAAAAATATGAATTCTGACTATTCCGCTTAAAAATGATGCTAAGAAACTTTCGATTGAGTGATGCTTAACATATTCTCGGTTACAAATTCCTCTTTAGCTGAATACTTAAGTTTGATGTGAACTTTGAAACTAACAATTCTACATTAATTTAAACCATGTAATAATTCAAAATACATAAAACTGAAAAGTCACGCCTGATGCAAAATAATAACAACAATAATAGGATATGGCAACGCACGCGAAGGCAAAGGGTTGCCTTCGTGGAGACTTTCTAAGAAAATCTGGCTCGTATTCACGTTACCTATAGGGATAATCATGAAAACCGCGCGTTCGCTTGGGCTCGAAGGCGAGCCGAACTTCCAGTATCCAGTGGAAAACTTCTATTCTTAACCGCTTGGTCATTGATGGGGCCAAAAAGCAACGAAACATCTAATTTGACATTTATAGGTTAAATTACCTCTCTCAGAGTTTAGAAGAAAATACAAAGTCAGCAACTTCATTAAAAAGCAGTTAAATGTTTAACTCATTCTCATATCTTTACATAAATATTAATCAAACGCATAATAATTGAAATATCAAAACAGTTAGCAAAATCAGGAAACCGTTAGCAGGAAAAACTTATTTATGTTTCGAAATACAAACATTGAAAGCTCATTCGGTAAGAAATTTTACTTTGGTTCAAATAAAAGTAAACCCTAGCATCTTTTCATCACGTTTTATATTCTTTAAGGCGTATGGCACATAAACCGGTAAGTAAAGTGCGCTGTCAAAATTTAAAGAACTACTAGTATTTTCTCCGAATTATCCGTCAAAGACTAGAAAGTATGACCTGAGCTTTCTTACGTTCGGATTTCTAGGATTTAGTTCTCAATTTTAATCTGATGACTCCCATATTTTAAAAAATAAATAAAATAAAATAAAAATACATTTATTTCGTGATAACAGCATAAATGCGTCATATGACAGCTATTTAATTCTAACAGAACAAGAGTTCTATCAAATTTTGCTCCTAATTAAAAATCAACACAAAATTTTTAATAAAAACAAAGATGTTAATCGAAATTTCATACAAACCAACAGTCAAAGAACAATTATTTACTTTGCCACAGAATTTTTATTAATATTTCAAGAAAAATAACCTTTCGCATAAAATTTTGCGACTTCGTTGGGAAAGAATTTATGAACTGGCTAATATTAATAACATAAATTACATGCTAAAACAGGTATAAGTATTATAATTTTAGCAGCTGTTAATATGTTGTTGTAACATGTAACTGAAAAGCTTCGAAAACTTTCCTTTTCCACAACATATGATTCTAAATGAATTGCGATAAGCGCTAACGAAACTTAATACACGGAAGTTGCAGAGAGAAATTTTATGTTTGCATAGCGGTTATTAATGCAAAGTATGCAACACATAACTCATGCAAAAGTGAAAAGCATTTTTTTTTCTTACCTTCGGATCTTTCTCATAATAATATTGTTGCGTCCGAATCCACCGCCCCACTAGATGGTCTTTAACAGTATGAGCCAGAGCAAAATAATAATCTCTCTGGGTAGCAACATTTCTGTCTTTGACCAAAGTGTAATGCAAATGCCGATTAAATGTCTTTTTTACTTCTGCGATATTTTCGACTCCCGCTATTCCCCGAACGCTAATCTGCTTTCTTTTTTCTTGATCACTGCGAGGTACCGCCGACATTTTTGATGTAGAGCAAGTGGATCGGCTAACTTCTACAAACTACCTTGTGGAAACCTTGCGAGTGATAACCCACCGAGCATCCGTTTCTCCTTCTCTGACACTAAAGGTCGCGCATGCGCTACTCAGCACTTCCTGGAGAAACAAACCTTAAGTAACGGTTTCCCAGCTTATGTCAATCTGCGATCTGCGGAGGCGGGGCGAGCGCTCTGATTGGTGGATTATCATGGCGTCATTGCTACAAACTAGTTTATCGCGAAGGCTGTAGTTTTAAACATTTTAGTGCGTGCATATAAGTAAAAATTGGAAATTAAATAGTTATTTATCTGCCTTTATAGAATTTGAAGATAAATAATACACTAAATAACGTAATTTTTCTAAAGCTTACGGAGAATGTTATTTCTGTTGATTGTTCAATGCTCAATCTGTTTCCACAAGTTTCCCAAACAAATTTATCTTCTGGGAACAATAATCACACAATATTTTGCAATGTATAAACTCGTAGTCCTAAAGAATAGCTTACAACCATCTTCTGTGAAGAATTAATACTTTGACTATCTTAAATACATTTAAAACTAAATGCCACTACCCGTGATTAAAGTTTGATGTACTTACTTCTATACAGCGGTAGTCGTATGCCTGAGTTGAAGTAATTACAGCAACAGTAGTTGAATGACCGTTTTATAAACTGGTATGCAATAAATTAACAAATGATGACTAGATTCCGACAGAATGGAAATCAAAAGCTATTTTACATTGCTCTCAACTTCGTTCATCTCAGGCAGTTTATCCTCTACCATACCGAATTCGCACATGCAAGTAGTATTATTAGTAAGTAGTATTATGCAAGTAGTAGCAAGCTGTATTTCCAGGGTGGACGCCAGAGCCAGTGCAACTGGTGTAGTCGCATTTTGAACCGGGCAGCTTAATTTAAAAACTACATAGTTTGCACCGGGTGGTTAATAGGCTGGTGCCGGTCCTAAATATTTCAGAATTAATACAGTGCTTGTAATGTTTTGCATAGAACAAGTGGATGAGTCAAGTACTACACATTGCAGTAAATGCAATCAAGTCATTTCTCCGGAAATTGTTGTATTTAGAAACTAAATTCACAATTTCACACAACCTCTGTCGCATGAGAATGTAATAAGAAATTAAAAAATGAAGGAAGAACAACAGATGCAATGACTGACAATGAAGCAGCTTAAGACTTGGGGATAATGTTTTCGGAAAGAAAGTAACAGCTTCAGCTACTGCCATTGCGTACACAGTTCCATAAAGAGAGATGAAGTCAGCAAACTTCAGGAAATTTTCAAAAATACATTTTCAAGAGAAACCTGATTTTTATTTACTTATTAGTGCATGGTGTGTTTATAAACCTTTTATCCGATGGGAATTTTCTTTTTTTTTTTTTTTTTTTTTGACTACATTTCTCAATTTCGCAATCACGCACTCCTCAAATTGGAAAGTTCAACTTTTATGAAGTCAAAAGCAGTGGAATATTTGGGAAGGAGTGCAAGGGGTGGTCCGCCCCGGCCAGGCATTTTTAGGAACGACATTTTTTACGTGAAACACTTATAGGAATTAGTCATATGGAACTTGGGAGCAGAAAGACGAATTGAAATTTATTGGAATCTAGCAAAGTCCAGCACTGTCATTTGTCACAGACACGGAAAAACATCGTGGAGGACTAAAATTCTCTGAAAAAAGCTTAAAAAATAAGAACTGTCTCCTATTCACTTTACGAAAGGGACACTGGCTCGTGTTCTTGTCATGCCTGTTCGAATACAAGGGTATATACACTACCTTACACATAAGGTAAACCACTGGGGAGAGAACTGTTTTCACACCGGACAGCATATTCAAAGAGAATACAAAGGGATTTCAATGGCTTTACTTATTTTAACTGTTTTTATCCTGGACAGCATATTCAAAGAAAATATAAACAAATTTCAGTATCTTCACTTTTTTGCTATTCTTTCCTTACTTCACTAAAACTTTTGAATGGAAAATATGAATGACTGTTAAATTATGAACTTAATGCCATAAATAAAGAACAGTTCCTCACCGAGAGAGAAATACTTCAGAGTTTTATTGCCTGGGAAAATGAAACAGAGAAGTATAAAGGTAGCAGTTAGTTTATTCTAAATACAATTTTTAGAACGAAATATATTCTAATTCTCTTTAGAATTTTCCTCATAGTTTCTGTATTACTTGCTGTGGAAGGAGTTTTTCTAGATACAAGTCTGTTAACAAGCACCTAAATCTTAAAAATGTGTGTCTTTTATTTAATAAATAAATAGATCTGTCTACAGACATTAACTGCAGTAATGAAACAAACTTCTAGAATGTCATCGACGATTTTGCTATTAGTAAAACAAGTAAAAACAGCACTTTAGAATGTTGGAATTAAAATTTGATTTAAAAAATCAACACAGAGCTTTTATTTAATGTCGTTTGTCATTTTACAGATTTGATTTTTAGTGCAAAGGGGCTTTGTCCCTGAAGGAGTATTGTGGCAGTGAATTTCTCAACAAGTCCAGAGTTTATTGATTTTCTGTTTTCCTTTTTTTTTTTCTTTCTTTTAATGTATATGATCTACTTTCGACTATTACAACTGAATGACCATGACTAGTTTGAATAAATTCAGGTTTTGATAAACTCATGATCACGTTTTAAACCGATATGAAAGAAATTACCTAGAGAGAAATTCAGAATAATCACATATAAGTGAAGATAGAATTAAAATTATGCGCTTGTGCGTCGTTTTGCTGTTACTTCACAACATTTGTTGTTTTGACCAGATTTCTAAGAATTACAAGCCAATTAGCATTTATCACGTGATTTTCCCTGTCTTCACAAATGACCTTCTCAACAACGACATTGTGAAAAGTGGATAAATCAGGGAAATTCAGCCTACCTTCAGTAGAGATACGAAGGAGATGAAAGAAGCAGAGGATAAAACAACACGGTTTCGATCACAGGATGAAAAGGAAAAAGATGAAACGCAAAATCCTAGTAATTCTTTATACATTCGTTGCAGTTAGCGATAGAAATCGAATTATAAGTGTCAGCGCTGAAAGCTTACCGGCAACTAGTCGGTAGAATCACCGTCCACTAGTAGTTCTAAGTGGGTTCAAATCGTAGTGAATGAAATGCCTGAAGAAAAGGTTTTCATGATTTCCCAATGAGCAACCTCACTACAATTTACTTTGAAAGGGTTTTATATGTCGTTTATTTCCCGAAATCCGATGCATTTTATAAATTACCTAAATAAGGTTACATACGGATCGAATTTCGGTATACACACGGTTTATAATAATTTATATAGAACATAAACGCATCCCTTCCTAAGTACAATGCTGCATTTGTAATCTTTTTTAACACACAAAGCGTTAAAAAAACGAACCTTTGGACGTTTAAAATCTGAAACCTTTCAGTTTTTTTTTTTGGGGGGTGTGTGTGTGTGTGTGTGCATTGAGGAGAGCGCAGATAGGCAGCATCCCAGAGCGAATGCTGCAGCTATTCCACTGATGAAAAGAATTTCTCAAGGCTGTCTTTCACGTATAAAACCATATACCTTTTTCAACAAATTTTTCATTAGCTAATATGACAGAAGTTGATCAGAACAGACTCTTTCTCCATTAATACAGACTTATTTGCTGTATGCAAAGAGCAAATATAAATGTGAATTGTAGCAAAAATTAGCTGTAATAATCAGAGAATATCTATAACAACACCGTTTCGGGATTGAATGTAGAACTGCAGAAATTATAAGACTGTCATGCAGAGCAAGAGAGAATGTTACACGATTGTAGGCCATATTTGCCCAGCAAGTGTACCTTCTGTCTTTTAAAATGGATCAACCACTAAGGCTTTCGGAAGGTGTTCGTGATAAGTTACCCTAAATTTACGGTACACTCAGTACTAATATGAGTGTTTACTAAAGAAGCTTATTGTTTTAGTCTCAACTAATTAACTTCGCAAATCAATCGTTTTGATGAATTTTCAGCTTGAGTAAAACTCGTTGAATACTGAAGTAGAGATTTACCTGTTTGCGATAATGATATTACATAACGATACTTTCTGCCGATAAATGCAAAACGCTAACATTTATTTATTTTGTTTATTTTTTAATGTTATTTTTATTCTTTTTCCCCCACTGCACAGAATACTGTAAATGACTTGCTAGAATCAAAAAACCAAAAATGTTACCCTACGGCCGTATCTTTTAGGATTTCTCATATTATTCCCAGAAATTCTAAAGCTGAAGTCACATGGAAGAAAAGCTGACATTTTTTGCTTTTATTTTTCTCATTTATATTATAAGTATATAAAAATTT
Source organism: Stegodyphus mimosarum (assembly GCA_000611955.2). Classification (NCBI taxonomy): domain Eukaryota; kingdom Metazoa; phylum Arthropoda; class Arachnida; order Araneae; family Eresidae; genus Stegodyphus; species Stegodyphus mimosarum. The sequence continues at coordinate 407,617 of KK118066.1, read as the reverse complement.
AATTTCCAAAAAGTTTATTTAATCTACGGGCTAAAAAGCACACTAGTGAATAAGGTACTAATATTATCAGCGTTAATTCTCTTTGTATTTCATTCACGGCTTTTTTATTTTAAATGTTATTGTGATATTATTTGAAAAAGAATATGGAGATTAAAATATCAGCCCTTCCAAAGTATCACTAAAAATAGTTATTCAGTACTGTTAAAATATTATGTTGATCTTTCGAAAATCACGCCACGGCAGTTTGCTCTAGGTTCAGACAATAATCTTTATTCAGTTTTAAATGTTCTGAGAAATTTTAATGAAAATTTTTCCCAAACTTTAATGCAATTAAATTTGAAACAATCATTTTGTTGGCAACGATCAGGTATTATAATATCAAAACTTTTATTAAAATAATTTCATTACCACAGTATTATGATATCAGACTAATTCAAACTAATTTTGTAGTACAGGTAAATAGTTTGTAATAAAAAAGAAGTAGTGTCCAGATTTGCTACTCCGAGATTACAAATTTGGTGAACTTGGAAGGGGAACTTCGTTTGAAATATAATATTATTTCAAGCTTTTGACAACTCTTATTCCACTGACATTTAATGACACCAAAGACCAAAAACGAACAAACTCTTTATTGTTTGGCTGAACGCTTCATGGGCAATTTATCAGTATTACATTTGGCAATTATTATTAATTTCAGAATGCCGATGGTCAGATTGATGTTTTTCACTTGCACAGATATTATTTAATATATTACTTTGTGACTACTTTCTTCCCAATCAACATAATTCAGTTATTAATGTAAGAAGACTGAAAGAAATGTAATTCTCGCAGTATGGAAAAAATTCTCGGCCAATTTCAGTTTAATACTAAGACAACTGTTCAATTTTATAGCTATTACACATCGTTCTAAACGTAGTTGTATTTCTCAGAATACCTTTTTATCAGATATTCATCCCTTACCAAAGTTGTTTTCCTGCACAAGTTGAAGTTTCTTGACGCATTTTACGTTCTGCCCTGTTTTTCAAGGTGAAGCATTTTAAATTCTATAGATCAATAGCTCCCAGAGTATGGACTACGAAATGCTCTGTAATTCCTCATCTGAACACTGAATTCTATACGTTCCCTGTTTTAAAGAAGATTGAGGTATTGCAGAATCAACCTTACTTTACAGTTAATGTTGCAGATTAACTAAAATTTGGAGAACACCGCCTTCCCATATTGATGAATGGTGAGAGTTTTTCCGTGGATCAGTTCAAGGTCACAAAATAAAGTAACCCCCAAACGTTGAAAATGATGGTACTGCCTGCGCAAGCAAAACACAAACACACATACACACACAAAAAAAAAAAGCACAGAAAAAAGCAGGCCTCCTTTTAAAGACGGAAAGCAAAATATCCTACAGAACGCGAAAATAAAATTGGGGCTATTGCTAATAAGTTTCCCGTACTGCCCAAAGCAGAAAATCATGAGATGGAAGACGCTGTAGAAATGCCGACCGACCAAATCAAAAGAAGATATCTTCCATCTGCCTTCTATCCAAAGTGGACGCCACCTGAAAACAAATTAGACTCAGTCACCAAGCTAAGTTTTACAACTTTGGAGAAAAACTCTGTGCTGACATGATCAAACCGGATTTTAATACGAAGTTCAATATAATACCTTCAGAGAAAAGAAAGGCGTATGAAAGCAATCGTCAGAGGCCTATTTTCAGCCCCGATGAAAAGAACATCTTTGAGAAACAATTTATTAAAAAAAGTACCTGCTAAGGATGAGAAGTAGTTCACAAGAGAAAGATGCAGTGAAGTTGAAAACTACCTTCGTTCTTCGTAGAGCACTCCCAATTTGATGCAGTTGCAAGATTTATTTTCATAAATATCTTTAATGTCTATAAGTTAATATCACAACTGACAGGGCTGTAAAAACATCCATGCAGTTATAGAGCAATTAGGTTTTATTGATGCAGGAAACTTGCAAAATGTGTAGTACGTTCGCTGGGATTCGAACACCGGACCTCCTGACTGCTAGCCGGACATGCTATCCAGTTACAGCAAAAAGGCAAGCGGGAAGGGGAGAGAAAATACTTTATACAGTCTTATAAGTGCGGACATGGTCAGTTTTGTTGCCTTAATGACCTCAGTTGTTCGAAACGTGCTGTACGTTATATCATATTTATGATGTGAAATGGTACATGTGATATAAATGCTTTTCACATGTGATCTGAGGAAAAGAGAGAAATTTAAGTCACTAAAGTGCCTAAAAGAGTAATCCCGAAATTTTCGAGGGCGCAAGATGTTTCCAGTGCCAAGAATTTGACATGCGCGAAGAACAGAACCATTAAATTCAGGCCTTCTAAAGTCTTCCAAACAAGGAAGACCTCTGCAACCAATTCTTGCGTTTATAGAGACATTAGGCTATTTCGAAGCAGAAGAGGGAAAAATAGGCAATGCCCTCGCCGGGACTCGAACCACGGACCTCTCGAATACGCGTTGAGGGTGATCCACTATACCCCGAAGGCATGCGAAGAAGGCGGGAGAAATGCCTTATACGTTGATAAGCAAAAGGAAACTGACTACTAGATTTTCTAATATTCATCTCGATCTCCATGCCTGTCCTCCAAGAATGAAGTATTCACCTTACTTAGTAAACAATTTCATCTGCGAAATAATGAAAATTGCTAAAAATTTCAAAACAGCAGCTTCTCTTCTTGCTAAACTAAACTTAAGGCAGTCGAAATTATACACTCATGTCCATAAATTAAGGATAATTCGGAGTAACGAGGAAATCGAACTCTAAACTAAATACATCACCTGTAAAATCACTACGCTCATCTTCAAGAATCATATGCAAATTTCAGGAAGTAACCAGATGGCACCGATGGTACGTCACAATGACGAGAGTGTAAGAGAGTGATATATAAGGAATACAGGCAAAGAAGTAAAATTGTTCGCAGGCGCTTTATAAGCATTTCAGTGCAATAACCGAATAGTTATGACACAAAGGACGCATTTGGATGATTTTTGACGTGGTAGAATTATCGGCCGTCTGGAATGTGGGCGTACCCAACTGGAAGTATCAGACGAACTTGGAATTGCCCAGACTGTCATCTCCAGGCTTTGGCAACGATTCCAAGATGATGGTAATGTGAGTAGACGTTACAGCACAGGTCGCCCTAGAGTTACAACGCCGAATGAGGACCGGTATTTGGCAGTTACTGCCAAAAAAAAAACAGGCGGAGCACAGCCTCAGACCTGTCTCGTCAGCTCTCTTCAGCCACTGGTACGACAATTCCAAGGCAGACCGTGTACAGACGCTTAGGGCAGATTGGTCTATATGCTCGTAGACCTGACAGATGCGTTCCACTTACTGCAACTCACTATCGCCTGCGGTTAACCTGGAGTAGAGAGCATGCATTGTGGACACCGCAACAGTGGGCTTGTGTGATGTTTTCCGACGAGTCCAGGTTTAGCTTGCAGTCTAGTCTCGCCGGACTTTCATATGTAACAGGTACCCGTTACCACCAAGAAAACATCATTGAACGACACCGTTACGGTGGTGCAGGAGTGCTCGTTTGGAGTAGAATTATTCTGGTTTCCAGAACTGACCTGCATGTTCAAATTAGAACCACTATCAGGGCTTAGTGTTCTGTGCATCATTTTTGGAAACATAAATACAGTCTGTAATCGGGTTCTTATCCTCAAGTTCTAAGTCCTGAACTGGAACAGTGAGCTGATGAAATGTGAGCTTTGTTCTGGTGTACTGCTGGGGCTGGATAGTAACTGCACGTGAAGGGATTTGAAATCCTCTTTTATTGAATCACTATTAGTTACAAACTTCCCAACTCGGCAGAAATACAGAAAGTAAAAGACCGCACTTGGGTTGAACTTAACAATCAAATAATTTAAAACTAAACGTAAAATAGAACTTAAATTAAACTTTGCTTCGAAGAGCGATTCGCGGAGATTGGCCTCTACCTGAAAGGGTGCGTAGCAAGATATACTAATACTAGCGCACTTCAAATTGTTTTACAATGCAATCATGGAGTAAGCACTATGGCTTATAAATTTACACTGCTAGCTGGTCAGACGAACGTTGAGCCGAGTGGCCGTGATCTGAGACTAAAGCTCTCTCACGCTAAGAGGTTTCTACCTCTGGCTTAAATAGTACTTCGCTGTACTTCAAAAATTAGCATAAGCTGAAACCGTGCGCTTCTTCTGACGGGAAATTGAAGCAGAGAGGAGATAGACAGATTTAAATTAAAATAAAACTTGGTTAGTTTAACTAAAACCTTACATACTTCCCGCCAGAATTGCGATAGTTAAACTACTTTGGTCCAAACGGACCATGTTGAAACTCGCAATTCTAAAATAGTCAAAATTTAA
>KK118066.1:360724-394948 GCA_000611955.2 Stegodyphus mimosarum | reverse complement strand
CAGAGGTAGAAACCTCTCGGTGTGTGAGAGCTTTGCCTCAGATCACGGTCACGCTGCTCAACGTTCGCCTGACCAGCTAGCAGTTTAAATTTATAAGCCATAGTGCTTACTACGTGATTGCATTGTAAAATAAATTAAAGTGCGGTAGTATTTAGTATACCTTGCTACGCACCCTTTTAGATAGAGGCCAACTTCCGCGAATTGCCTTGCGAAGCAAAGTTGATTTAATTTCTATTTTAATTTATTTAAAAGTATTTGATTGTTACGTTAAGACCCAAGTGCGGTCTTTTACTTTCTGTATCTCTTCCAAGTTGGGAAGTTTTGTAATTACTAGTGATTTAATAAAAGAGGATTTCAAATCCCTTTCACGTGCAGTTATTCTCCAGCCCAGCAGTTACATCAGAACATAGCGTACCTTCCGCTCCCTGTTCCAGTTCAGGACTTAGAACGTAAGGATAAGAACCCTTTACAGAATTTACCATGTTCTCAAAGAATACACACAGAATGCTAAGTCCTGATAGTGGCGCCCGCACAAAAAGAAGAGGATGGCCTCAACAACAAGAAGACGAACCTGAGACACCTGCTGTACCTGTCCAGAATCCTGAGATAGCACCTCCTGGCATAGAAGGATTCGGCTACATCGTACAAACCATGCGAGCAGCCATGAAGCCAGCGGCAAGTTTTGACGGCAAGACAGCCGTAATCAATTTCCTGGAAAAGCTAGACTCCCACTTCATGCTATATCCAGTCCACGAATTTCAGAAAGTCGCTCTTGCTACCAGCGCTTTGAAGGGCCAAGCGCTAAGTTGGTTCAAGTGCATCGGAAAGAATCTCTTGGGGGAACCAGGAAGCCCCACATACACGTATGAAAATTTCAAGAATTCTCTAGTGAAAGCATTTCCCGTGGTGCGAGATCGAGCCAGATTGGAAGCTGAACTGTTTAGCCGATACCAAGAAAGAATAGAAGATTTGTCTAATTTTATTTTGAGGAAAATTCAAGTTTTCAAGCTTTTGTATGGAAGTCGCCCGGATCCTGAAATTATTCAAGTTATACTTCCTAGGCTACTGCCCCAAGTTCAAGATTTCATCGAACTAAGAAATCCAACAACATTAGACAGATTATTTGAGCTCGCGGTACAATTTGAAAGCCGAAGAACAGCCGACAACGAACGACGACGCCAATTTGAGCGAAGAAGTCAGTGGAGTTCGCCAAGACCGCAGCAAAAGCAAAATCAAAGTTACGGGAATAAGGCGAAGCAATGGCCGAAGAAAGATGTGTCTCCTAAAGCGAGCGGCGAACGAAGGGAATTTAATAGAAGAACAAGCAAAGATTCCGAGGGCAACCAGAAGAAAAAGAATTTAAACTAAGAGGGATTTCTTCGAGGAAGGTGAAGAAGTCCGAAGCAGCGCAAAACCCTTCCAAAATCAATTTAAACACCGTGGTCGTTAAGAATTTGAGTTTGCCGAAGATTGAAGTTCTAATCAACAACATACCGGCGACAGCCCTCTTGGATACAGGAGCCCAAAGCAGCTTCGTATCGGAAAGATTCTTTAAGAAGCACTTTCGACGTTACAGAATTTTTAGTGCAAGAGACACGGATGTCATAGCGGCCCAAGGAGAAAAATGTAGCTGTTTAGGAAAAGTACCATTGTTCGTGCGTATCAACAACGAACAGGTAAGAATCCTGTTTTATATTGTGCGTAACCTGCAGACTTGTATTATTCTAGGTGTGGACTTTTTTAGTTTGGCAGAAGCAAAAATTGATTTCAAGGGGGGAGAACTAACATTAAATATGAAGCCAATTGAAGCGAAGAATGATAAGCCCCCGCAGCTGGACTTGGAACATTTACAAGCAGAGGAAAAAGAGAAAATCCAAGGTCTGGTAAGTCACTTTGCGAATTTATTTAGTGATGTACCAGGCTTTACGCAGGTGGTGAACCACGACATTGACACGGGGGACGCTCAGCCAGTTAGGCAAAAGCCATATAGATATGATAGGACAAAAGAAGAAATAATTGAACATCATATTAAAGAGATGTTAAAGAATAAAATCATCACGCCAATTTCTAGCAGTTATGCTAGCCCCGTTGTCCTGTGTAAGAAAAATAATGATTACCCGATTACGCACCCGAAGCGGTGGCGTTTTGCTATAGATTATCGCAAGTTAAATTCAGTTACAAAATATCCTGTATATCCGTTGCCGATAATTGAAGAAATTATTCGAAATATTTCGTCTACAAAATACATGACTACATTAGATCTCACGAGTGGCTATTTTCAGATTGGGGTAAAACCCGAGGACGTACACAAAACCGCGTTCATAACGAAATCTGGTACGTACGCATTTCTTAGAATGCCGTTCGGATTATCCGGCGCGCCGGCAACGTTCCAAAGATGTATGGACATCGTCTTAAGACCAGTCCTTGGTAAAAGCACTTTCATATATTTAGACGATATTATAATTACGAGTAGTACTCTAGAACAACACTTACAAGATTTAAGAAAAGTATTTTCATTGTTAAACGAAGCTGGTTTAAAGATAAATGCGTCTAAATGTAAATTTGCCGCAAAAGAGTTACGTTATTTAGGATTTAAAATTTCCCAAAAGGGAATCGAAACGGATCAGTCAAAAATAGTAGCCATTAGAAATTATCCTGTTCCTAAAACAGCGAAGAAATTATCGTCGTTTCTCGGGATGTGTTCATATTACCGGGCTTTCATTAAAGACTTTGCAAAAATAGCTGAGCCACTGCTAAAGTTGAAAAGAAAAAAAGCTAGGTTTTCGTGGTCAGCAGAAGCCAACTTGGCGTTTCAAAAATTGAAAGACGCATTGACTCAAGCTCCCGTCTTAAAATTTCCAGAAGGGGATAAAGGATTAGAGATTTCAGCGGACGCTTCAGATTTCGCGATTGGTGCAGTGCTTTCCCAAAATGGTCAGCCCGTGGCTTTTTTCAGCCGAACATTAAATGAAACCCAAAGAAACTATTCCGCAACAGAGAGAGAAACTCTCGCAGTGTTAGCATCAGTACAGAAATTTCGTGTGTTCTTTGGAAGTTCTCCAGTAACTGTATATACCGACCACGCGGCGGTCACTAGACTCTATTCTGGAAAAAATTTATCACCCAGATTAATAAGGTGGGCTCTCAAATTACAGGAATATAACCTAATAATTAAACATACGCCGGGAAAGGAAAATGTTGTGGCAGATGCTTTAAGCAGAATTAACTTAGATGAAAATGGAAGTGTAATTAAGATAGCCATGTTAACATCCAAAGTATTAGATTCTCGTGAAACAGTAATAGCCGAACTCAAAAAAGATCCGGAGTTCAAAAATATATACAATTATTTGGCCGACCCTGAGAATTTCAATCATCCGGATATTGTGCCGATAAGAAATAGGGCCGAAAATTACGAATTAATTGACGGACTGTTATTCTATACGAAAGCTACTAATGAGAATCATGAATATAGACCGGTTATCCCAGCTAGCATGAGGTTGAATGTATTAGAAGAGTTGCATGATTGTGCCATTTCGGCTCATTTAGGTATAAGAAAAACTGTTCAGAGAGTTCGCGAGGCAGTTTTCTTTCCAGAACTGCAAAAGTTTACTAGGGCGTATGTCCAGTCGTGCCCAACATGTCAATTAAATAATTATGTTAATTTCCGCCCGGCCGGGTTCCTAAATAGTATTAAATCAGAATTCCCAAATCAAATAATAGGCATCGATTTACTTGGACCTTACCCTCGAAGTAAAGTTAATAAAAGCCGATATCTTTTAGTTATAGTGGATCATTTTAGCAAATGGTTAGAGTTAATTCCGTTAAAACGCGCGTCTGCAAAAATTGTAGTAGATTCAATTCTAAATAAGTATATTTTAAAATACGGGGCGCCCCTAAAAGTTATTTCAGACAATGGTCCTCAGTTTGTTAGTAAAATGTTTGAGGAAATGTGTGCAAAACTGGGCATACGTCATCTAAAGATGGTCCCGTATCGTCCGCAGTCAAACATAGCGGAACGGGTGAATAGAAATGTAGTGAAAATAATTCGTAGTTATGTGAAAAACTATCACTCTACCTGGGATAGCCATATAAATGAATTTGCATTTGCACTTAGGACCGCCAAACACGATACTACACAAAAAACACCCGCTGAACTCTTCTTAGGAAGAAAGATCTTGACCCCCCTAGATAAACTGTTCTTTGTACAGGAAAGGGCAGAAGAATTTAAAATGAGTGATATACAAAAGTTAATACGGGAAGCGACGGAAAATATAGAAATGGCCCAAAGAAAACAGAAATTGTACTATGACCTAAAAAGAAGAGAGGTCAAGTACAATGTGGGAGATGAAGTGTTGAAGATTAAACACAACTTGTCAAATGCCCCAGAGGAAAAGGTGGGGAAATTTTTTCCGCGTTTTGAAGGCCCGTTCACAATTGAACAAATTACGGGGGCAGTGGTTATATTAAAAAGAAATGATGGTCAAACGCTCAAAGCGAATGTGGACCAAATAAAACCGTTCTATAATCGCAGCAAAATGGCTGTATTTAAAGATTCGTTTCAGGATCCGAGGCAATCGACTAGCCAGGAAGATATACGTCAGCAAAAACAGCAGGAACCAGCTACAACGGCATCGAAATGTCAGAAGAAGAAAGCTCCCCCCCAACAAAGAAATAAGAACCAAAAAGGTGGTTTCAAAAGAAAGTCTCACGATGCAGGTGAACAAATCTACGAACGGAATTACGAGCGCACCAAGAGAAGAAAGCAGAATGGGCAAGGGAAGCCCAATGTATCCAAAAGAACTGTGGAATCATCGGACAGGTGCCTGAGAAGCAAGAAACGTCGATTGCAGCCTGAGAATCAACTTCCCGAATACAGCAGGAACCAGGACAAGCAACGAGCAAGGGCCCAGGAGAGAAGGGCCCAGTCCACCAAACGTCCAGCGGAGCAACCTCCTCTACAAAGGAAATTGCCGAGGATACAACGACGGAATTTCAAAAGAAAAAGAGACGAGCAGGCTCCGAAAGAACAACGAAAAACGAGGAAACTGAACCAGGCCACAACTTACTCAAGTTTTAAAGATTGGGCCAAGAAAAGGATGGACGATCATAATAAGATAAGTACAATTTCGTATTCAAAAGTTTAGTTAATTTTTGAGTATACTGCAAGTTGCAGGGCTGATTTTACCTCAAGCGAGGTTGACTTTTACGCCAAGTGAGCGATAAGTCCTCATATGGAAAGTAAAATGTTTTGTTAAAAGAAATTGTAATTTTCAAAGATTTAAAATCACTTAATGTTTTGTAAATAGATTAATTCTGTAAAAGCAATGAATTGCTGAAAAGAATATGTTAACTAAATGATTTTGTATGACGCTTTGTCTAAAGACTTGTAAAATGTCTAGAATGAAAATTCGGAAAATTGAAAAACACGATTTAGTCTGTAGACTATTAATTCAATGTAATTTGATATTTCAAGAAAGTACCTTGAGAAAGGAATAGGAAGCACTTGCTGTAAGCTTAGAAATTTAACCTATATTTCTGTAAGCTTAGAAATTTAACCTCTATTTGCATTTCAGGATTGCTATGAAATTGTTAATGTGTTATGAAATGTAACAAATAATATTATGCTAGCAATGCACGTTAAGTGCAATATTAATGTGAATGTTGTGTGCAAACTGCGAATTTGTATGCATGAAAAGTTAAAGATTGACTATTTTAGAATGCAAGTGTTAATTAGGCTCTCCACCAAATACACTTAAAGTGTTAGACATAAAGCTAGTGAGAACCTTAGGATTAGCTGGTTATAGGGCGTTTTTTTCAGGTCTCGTATGTCAAGTTCTAACTAATGTTAGTCGATTGTAGGTGGAAGAGTTGAACACCCCCGAACACATAAAAACCCGCAATGGCGGTTTGCTTTACATCCAACACCGGTGAGAGAGCATACGGGGGAAGAATTTAATTGTGCTTGAATGATAATGTGTGTGTGCAAAATTACACACAAAAAAAAAAAAATAAGGATTTGTACCACTTAGAATTATTCTGTTATTATGTCATACTAAAGTTGTTTTCCTTCCAGATTTTGCTGGAAGGAGTAAGACTGTTTGAAGAATAAGACTTGAAAAAAAAAATGTTGAAGATTGTTGTTCCAGAAAATTTCGTCTGTATTTTACACAAACATATATTGCCTTGTAAGAGTTGGCCTAAGTTTAGAACAGTGAAATTTTCGACTATTTAGAATTGCTAGTTTTCAACATGGTCCGTTTGGACCAAAGTAGTTTAACTATCGCAATTCTGGCGGGAAGTTTGTAAGGTTTTAGTTAAACTAACCAAGTTTATTTTAATTTAAATCTTTTCTATCTCCTCTCTGCTTCAACTTCCTGTCAGAAGAAGCGCGCGTTTTTAGCTTATGCTAATTTTTGAAGTTCAGCCAAGCACTATTTAAGCCAGAGGTAGAAACCTCTCGGTGTGTGAGAGCTTTGCCTCAGATCACGGTCACGCTGCTCAACGTTCGCCTGACCAGCTAGCAGTTTAAATTTATAAGCCATAGTGCTTACTACGTGATTGCATTGTAAAATAAATTAAAGTGCGGTAGTATTTAGTATACCTTGCTACGCACCCTTTTAGATAGAGGCCAACTTCCGCGAATTGATCTGCGAAGCAAAGTTGATTTAATTTCTATTTTAATTTATTTAAAATTATTTGATTGTTACGTTAAGACCTAAGTGCGGTCTTTTACTTTCTGTATCTCTTCCAAGTTGGGAAGTTTTGTAATTACTAGTGATTTAATAAAAGAGGATTTCAAATCCCTTTCACGTGCAGTTATTCTCCAGCCCAGCAGTTACATCAGAACATAGCGTACCTTCCGCTCCCTGTTCCAGTTCAGGACTTAGAACGTAAGGAGAAGAACCCTTTACAGAATTTACCATGTTCTCAAAGAATACACACAGAATGCTAAGTTCTGATAAAGAAATATGCAAAAAAGGCAGTCTTATAAGCGAGCTTTATGAAGGGTTACAGAAGTTGATTGTAAGTGCTGATAGAAGGTGTTTAAAACTTTCGTACAATTTGTTTTCAAGACATACGTGTTTCTGTGACTTCCAGAAGACGAATGGAAGATTCTGAACGCTGGCTGCTGTGGGGCGCATTGAAGCAGGACAGTCGATCACAGATGTTGCTCTTTTCTTCGGCGTTGATCATTCTGTAATTTCACGTTTATGGAAACAATTCCAAACCACACAGACAGTTGTCCGAAGGCCCGTAGCCGGTCGCCCAAGGGTTACAACCCCCGCGGAAGATCGATATATTGCTATTGTAGCCAAGCGGAATCGCAGAGCGACCTCCACACGTGTGACATCTATGGTTACAGCGTCAATTGGTAAAGCGATATCCGCAGCTACTGTACGCCGAAGATTACATATGAGAGGACTGTATGCCCGGGTACCTCGAGTTCGTGTTCCTCTATCCGTCCAATCAACAGGGGCACGATTACAGTGGTGCCGTGAACATGTCAATTGGAATGTGTCTGACTGGGGCAATGTCATGTTTACTGATGAGTCAAGATTTGCTCTGGAGCCAGATGACAAGCGTATAAGGATATGGAGTGAACAACGAACACGCAATCAATCCCAAAACATCACCGAACATCACGCATTTCGAGGCGGAAGCATTATGGTGTGGGCAGGGATTTCATTAGGATATCGCACCGACCTGCACATCTTTAAACGGGGTTCTTTGACGGCTGTCCGGTATCGAGATGAAATCCTAGAACCCGCGGTGGTTCTGCGTTGGTTAACCACTTAATTGAAAGCATGGTCACAAGGTGTAAACTTTGTGTACAGATGAGGGGGGATCACATACCCTATTAATGTCCTTTTTTTTCATTTGATGCTGTTTATTTTCACTTTATACATAATTCTGTTTAAGTCTCCAGTATGTCATTATCTGATAACTTACAAAAATTTAATATTGTTTTCATTTCTGTATATAATTATTGATTTTGTTTTATACATAAATATATGTGCTACTTTCCTGCCGAATTTTGTGTCAATCAAAGCAGTATTTGTTGATTTTTTTGCATTTTACATCTTCGTGCTTAACTTTTGGAAGTGAGTGTATATGAATACGTAAAGATAATTCAGTTATTCATAATAAAGAAGGGTGTAATTCCATGGGTAATATATCTGTATACATGAATGAGTAAACATTCAAACAAGAACCAACTTTTTTATTAATTGCATTCTGAAATTTCCTATCATAAAGTCTTTTAAGTGCAGCAAATAGTTTCCATACTTTTATACTTTTCTTTTACAGTGTTGTCAATCATAAAACAGAAAATTAGATTTTCGTAATTAAACTTGCACTGAAAACGTATTCCAGATAACTAGGTAATTATTAAAATAATTATAATCGTGGAACTTTTTTTGGTTGTTGTTGCTTATACTCACTTGTCTGACGTTATAGTCAGCCCAAGCCCGCGAAATTCCTCGTGGCAAGGAGCGCAGAATTACGCCTGTCGTTGGCAACAGCTTTGAGCACCTAACTGTGACAGCACAATTCTTGGCTCAGTTCCGCCCCCAATTTTGATGGACAACACCCCGGGGAGACGGGTCTGAGGTTCTCCCACCCCTCTTCCCTTGCACCAAACCACACGACATGACTTTCGACTCGCCGCATATTTGGAGTGCCGCCATGCCGCACCCACCCTATACGTTTACAAACATCCATGCCTTCTCCGGGATTCGAAACCGGGCCCTTCGGCTCAGCAGTCAGCGGCGCTAACTACTTTACCGGTTAGGCGGGATTTTTTTTTACTTGTGTTATCTGATATTTTAAACCAATTACTCCATCTATTTCTGAGTATGGAATCTTGGGAAATACACCTATTGTATGTGTATGCGTATATTCAGCTAAACAGAACATTTAAAATTTTCTGTATAGCTTTTACGATAAGATAAAGAAAAAGTGAAGAATCTATTTCCATTCTTCCGTGACTGGCGTTGAACCAGGAAAAGAAGACTTGCACCTGGAACTAAAACTTTATGAAAATTATGGCTTCTACATGAAATGCTACTTGAAATGTGATGTAAGGGAGCTGAAACCAGAATATATAAGTTTCAACAGCTAAAGGATTTACACTTCGCACTAATTCTTCACAAAATTTATAGCTTCTGCATAAAGAGGAACTTAAATGATGGAAGAAAGATGAAGCCAGAATATATAAGAAAGTAATAAAAGATTGCTTTTTCTTTGTAACCCGTTTAGTACGTTTTAAACAGGTGTAAAAAAATAGACTTCTAAACCTTAAACTTCTGATCTACTAATAAATTATTTTAAAATTAAATGCATTTGTAACAAGTTAGGATACGTTAGTTTAATAATAAAAACTTTAACTTGTGTATATTTCATATGAACGTAAATTTGGAAAGTTGTGGGTATCTGTTACGTAAAACAACACCCTTCTTAAAAGTCACGCCTTTCCACGAATATTCTTTTCTTTTTACAGATAATATTTATTTCCTTTAATTTTAAAACTACCTAAATTGCTCAGAATTCCTAAATGAATAGATTCATATAATGAATTACCGTGAACTATTTTTCGGAGCAGTGGATTGAGTTTAAGGAAAATCTTTCGCCCATTACTTTTGCACAGTCCACATTGTCTAACAATAATTTATGGAAGAAACAACGAGATTTCTTGTTATCTAAATTTAGCATTTTATATCAGTGATGCAAGAACATTGCGCAACGTAATTATGCTTTACTGGTTCGTTTTGCTATTCCTTTCGTTTTAGTATTTTTACTTATCAGTAAAATCAGTAAGATTGTACGCCTCCCGTGAATAATTTTATTTTAATTGTTTTTGGATAATATTGCACATAATTTGTGGGTAATCATATAACATTGAACATGTACTTCTGGATTTTTTTCGTATCATAACTGACTCATAGCAACACGTTCGCAAAGAAAACTTATTTCCAAATGCCTTCTAGCAAAGACTATATACTAATTAGATATTCTCTTTGTTAGTCTCTTACTACAACAAGTTCACGTCAAAAATCGACAGCCTCGCCACTAACAGGAATGAATTTTGAATTCGCTAGATGGGTTTTGAACACTACTCCAGCCTCATCAATTTTGTGCTTCAGATCATTTATTTGCTAACATAGAAATAGCACTTCCTTTCTACAATTTACGTATCTTTGAGATTAACTCTCGTGCCTTAACTTTTCTAAACATGAAAACAAGCGTCGTAATGTTTTCATTTTTTAAAAGAATTCTCTTTCGGATGATTAATTTTTTATTTCATACTTTTCGAGTCTTGACAAAGCATAATTTATTGCCATTTGAGAGAAATATTTGTTGCAAGCCTTGAAGGCAGGCAATCCAGTACAATAAATGCACAGCTACGTCCTGAATAATTTAGTCTTTTTGCTATTAAACAAGCGCAGACATTGACGTTAAATTACGATGAAATAATATCATAGCATTTTTTTTCCTAGCTTTGCTATTTTTTATCTTTAATATTCAGTGGGTTGATGCTTAAACTATTAAGTCTATTCAAATTACTTAAGTTAAAACTGTTTCGAGTGTTAAAGTGAAATCTACATGCAGAGATTCCATGGTAGTTCCTTTATAATTTTGTAATATATTTTTAACTTTTAGTTTCATAATACATTTTAAAAATATTAATTTTTGAAACTTCAGTGGTAATGGTGTTAAATTTTGTTAAATCTGAAGTTTTCAGTTTGCAAGTATTTTTCTTTTCAGGTGCATATGTAAAGCTTTTGGTGGAAATACAAGTAGACGGCCGACTGTTGGATTTCCCCCATTTCTAAAATTATTATTATTATTATTATTTTCCCCATTTGCAT
Source organism: Stegodyphus mimosarum (assembly GCA_000611955.2). Lineage (NCBI taxonomy): Eukaryota > Metazoa > Arthropoda > Arachnida > Araneae > Eresidae > Stegodyphus > Stegodyphus mimosarum. Next base: position 384,080 of record KK118066.1, on the reverse strand, counting down.
GAATTAATTCCTTCTGCCACGGAAAAGTAAAACTAAATACACTCGCGTTTGTGAAAATTGCAACACCATGAAGGACTTACGCGAGTGAGCTGAAATTTTCAGGAAATGCAAAGTAGCGCATGATATGCAAATGATTAGAATTGCAAATCCGTAGCGCATGCGTATGCTGAGCAGCGCCCTCTGAACGGCTGATGGATCCGAATAAATAGACGGCTGTAGCGAGGCGTGTATGGTTATCGGTGGTTATCTGCTAGTGGTAAACGTTAACTCAATCTGTACTTATGCCTCGTCGACGAAAGAGAGCGAGATTTGAACAACTTACAGAGTTTGAACGAGGGAGAATCATCGGCCTTCGTGAAGCTGGATTGTCGTATCGTGCAGTAGCCTCTCGTGTGCAGCGTAACAGCAGCACAGTGATGCGCGTTTGGAAGCAGTGGACGGACGAGTGTCGGACAACTCGGAAATCCGGGAGTGGACCCCGAAATGTGACGTCAGCTCGCGATGATAGACACCTGGTCCGCATGGCGCGGACGGACCGTACAGCTTCCTCTAGACAATTGGCAGCACTGTGGTCAATAGCTACAGGTGTTTCATTGTGTGCTTCATCAATTCGTAGACGTCTGCTGCAGTGTGGACTGCGCGCACGGACTCCTTTATACAGGATCCCCCTAACGCACGACCATCGCCGCCTGCGGCTACAATGGGCCAATCAGCATAGAGACTGGCGTGCTGATTGGCAGCATGTCGTGTTTTCTGACGAATCCCGCTTTAATTTGTGGTACCATGATGGCCGCATTCGTGTCAGACGCTATGCCGGTGAACGCCACCTTCCGGAGTGCATTATCGAACGCCACAGTGGACGAACACCCGGAGTTATGGTCTGGGGCGCCATAGCATATCATAGACGATCTCAATTGCTACGAATTGTGGGCAATCTGAACAGCAACCGGTATATCCGTGAAGTTCTACAGCCCGAAGCTGTTCCCTTCCTTCAAAGCTTGCCAGGCGCTGTATTTCAACAGGACAATGCCCGCCCTCATACTGCTCGGATTGTTAAATCCTTCTTTGCAGCGCAGCAGGTACAGCTTCTTCCTTGGCCTGCGTGTTCCCCGGATATGTCGCCAATTGAACATGTGTGGGATGTCATTGGTCGGCGTCTTGCTCGTGATCCTCGTCCTGTTGCGTCTGCAGACGAACTTTGGGTACGCGTACAAACGATATGGAATGCTCTTCCTCAGTCAGACATTCAAACTTTGTTTGACTCCATGCCACGTCGTGTAGCAGCACTTATTGCGGCGCGTGGTGGCCACACAAAATACTGATTCTGATCTCTTGTTCTTGTTTGTTTGCTTTGAACATTTAATCATTTATTTGTACCACTACCACTCAACTGTGTATTAAATTGCATTCAATTATGACGATTCCTTCTTGGTGTTGCAATTTTCACAAACGTGAGTGTACTTAAAAAAAACGCAGTCACATTTCAGTTGTGAAAGAACAATATGATTTAAAATAATTGAGGTTAAAGAAAAGCATTGATATAAGCAATTATATTTTAAAACTTCCATAGTTAAAATACGCAGGATTTAATTTCAGTTTATTCAAATTTGTGTGATATCTCGTAAATCGATTGCCTGCAGTCCAGTTTCTATAGTCTCTTAATCGCAACATGGGTTTTAACTCTACTTCCTATCAAGATTCAATTTCACGGCCTTGATTTTTACGAGGTTTTTAAGAATATATATCTGATATAGGTTAGATCTTAGATTAAGTCTGAGAAACTTATAAAAAATTAACCCATGGTTTCAGTTTTTATTGGGGTTATTTCGTTTTCCTTGAGCTTACGACGATTTTGTTTTCTGCTAAGATATTTACTTATATATATATTTATACCTAATTGCTCCCATATTTGATTTTTTTGCGTTACATTTGTTTTGCGAAATTGCTGATTGTGGATATTCATATACTTGTTACTAAATTGAGATCTGACGCTGATTCGGAATGGAAGGAAACTTCCCGCACTTAGAGAAATCGTTGTTCAGCTTGATGAGGAGGAACACTGTAACAACAGAAGTAAGCTAAATACGCTTTCTACCGAAAACTTTCGCCCTCTACTCGATGAAATAAAAATGGACTGTAATTTAGCAAACATTAATATTAATACGGTTGGGCTAAAAAAGCCCAAAGTACTATACTTATACTATCCGCCGGATACTGATGTCAACTAGATGTGAATATCAACATTACATAGTCAGCAAAACCTTTGCTATGTAATGTAACAAACTATATATCGAAATCTACCTACATATCTTATTGCCAGGGCACTGAGTGCAGTAGCCAGTGGTTTCGCGAACTTCATTAAGAATAATTAATTCATACATACTCGAACTTCATTCGCGTATGTATATACAGTCCTGCTTCCACAGCATGGACAGCTTACTGCAAGTGTTAAGTGAACTTCCTTCAGTCTGGTCACTCCATCACTCGAACAGTATAAATCCTCCGGCTTTGTACCGCATAGAGTAGGCCTATTTAAATGCATGAAAAATCAGTTTCTGGCTCTTCTTGGAAGTGATCTGAATGCAATAAGAAACTCTCGATTTATGTCTTACAAAGCGTTTCACTTCCTATTTCACTTGTATGGTATTAATGATCTTAACTCCGACCCTGTTCCAGTTTTTGCTCTGACAGGCATTTCCACGTTTGAAGGTAAAATCAGATCAAAATTACCCGCTATAATATCTTTTGTAATATAAACAGAATCAATAATTCGAGTCTAGGATCTTTGATATCAAATCGTTTCAAGACAACGATAACGCTTTTACCGCTTTCATTCAGTCATCGATGAGAAATATTAGGCTACCATCGCCAGGAAAGAGTCTCTCTGCAATCCAGCTTCCGCCGGAAATTCAAGATCTTATCGAACAACAGAGCAGATTAAGGAAACGCTGTAACCGTAATTGGAATCCTGTCACAAAAACTTTAAAAAATAGGCTTAATGCTCGCATTAAAATTTTATTTTACAATCATAAATGGAAATATAGCAAAATTGAAAGTCTAACTACTGAAGATAGCTGTATTTGAAATATGCTAGGAAATTTTAAAATATGAAACCGTTTATTGCGCCTTTTCGGATAAATACCGGGCATATTTACAGCCAAGACGATACGGTTAGCGCATTTGCAGAGCATTTCAAATTTCATTTCTCTGTTAATACAATCTCATAGTAATTTATTAGATGAACCATAGATCTTACGACATTGCGTTTTGCAGTTTTGCTGATCCTGAAGGTTTCTATCAGATGGGCTATGAAGAGCCGGAAAGCCCTTGTATTCGAAAAAATCATCAATAAAATGACTATACATTTTTCACATAGGCCGCTGTCACTACAAAGACTATTTAAATAAGCCAAATTCTAAGACGATATTCTTATTTACAATGAGATTTACTTATAAATTTACTTATGTTAGTTAACCGAGTTATCGTATTATTTTGGATTTATTATTTCTTCTGCTTTCGTCAACTTCTACCAGGGTATATACACTGCTGGCCACCGTAAATGCAACACCCTGAAGGAAGCATGCAAATAACATGGAATTTACAGCATGCATTAGCGAAGGTGAGATATGCAAATGATTAGAATTTCAGAGCAGACGTGCATCACGCGCGCCTGTGGCGCAACTTCAAAGCGCTATTTAAGGCTTGGACTTTTCGACGATTTCAAGTTCGGCAATTGTGTTTTTCTTGTGGTTTTTTTAAAAAAAAAACATAAATTATGCCTCATAGTAAACAGCGATCATCGTTTGATTAAGTATCCGAGTTCGACAGAGGAAGGATAGTGGCCTACCGAGAGTGTGGATTATCTTTCAAGGAAATCGGTAGTCGTGTTGGACGAAACCAAACAACTGTAATGCGGATATGTGACCGTTGGATAAAGGAGGGTACGACGGACCAACTTGTTCGATCTCATCCACCTCAGTGCACCATTTCACGTGATGACAGGAACATTGTGCGCATGGCAGTGACGGATCGCTCAGTCACATCACGAACCATAGCACAGCACATTCAGTTTATAACGCATCATCCAGTGTCTGCGCGTAGCATTCGACGCCGTTTACAGCAGAGTGGTCTGTCCGGAAGACGTCCATTGCTTCGTCTACCCTTGACGCAGAACCACAGACGTCTCCGCCGCCAATGGTGCGATGAAAGGAGAATGGAATGAAATTGTCTTTACTGACGAGTCACGCTTCTGTCTGCAACCCTACGATGGTCGGATTCGAGTCTGGAGACACCGTGGAGAGAGGATGCTGAACAGCTGCATTATGCACCACCACACTGGTCCTGCACCGGCTATTATGGTATGGGGCGGTATTGGATATCACTCTCGTACTCCTCTAGTACGCATTGCCGGTACTTTAAACAGCCAGCGTTACATCTCCGAGGTGTTGGAGCCAGTTGTCTTTCCTTGCCTTCAGGGCTTGCCCACAGCCATATTTCAACAGGATAATGCGCGACCACACGTGGCACGCATTGTCCAAGGGTTCTTCGTCAATCGCCAGATTGAATTGCTTCCCTGGCCGGCTCGCTCTCCGGATCTTTCGCCAATCGAAAACATGTGGTCCATGGTTGCTGAAGGATTGACCCAGATTACATCCCAAGCTGCCACACTAGATCAACTTTGGCAACGTGTGGAAACTGCTTGGTCTGCTGTACCCCAAGAACAAAGTCTCTTTGAATCAATGCCGAGGCATGGGGCTACGGTGATCTCCAACAATGGCGGCTACTCTGGCTACTAATTCTGGAAGGAACCACACTTCACAGAAGTCTATAAATTTAATCATTTGATTCTTGGTCAACATGTTATCTACTAAATAAATTTTATTGAGATATCTCTTGTCTTTCTTGGTGTTGCGATTTGGGTGGTCAACAGTGTACTAATTAATGTATGTAAACGCAGAGTTCTTAAGTTTGAGAGAGAGCCTTTGGCAACCTTGGTGACCTGCTACTCTGTTTACTCTTCCCGGCTACTTGTATTAATTGATCGTCTTAAGATTCAGCGAGCTGCGTTTGCTTCACGTAATATTTAAAGATCTTTAAACACAAGGGTAATATTTAAATATTTAAAGCTTTAAACACAAGGGTTATTTCAAAGCTTATTTAGGAGCATATTACTTTGTAATTACTATTTTAATTGACTCTGAATGTCTGTCTACATTACTTGTAAGCAACGAACATTAAGTTTATGCTATTATATTAGTTGGTGTAACCATCAGCTGATGTGCTAATAAATAGGTTTATTTTACCCTTTCTTTGAGTCTGTACTTATAAAACTTAACTGAAGGTAAGACAGGGCGATAAATCGTCTGTCTGCCTTTCTAGTTCTAGAGTTGGCATTTAGAGCAAAATAGAATCGTACACAGTAGTCTGAAAACTTCTATGAAATACTAGACGATGACTACATATTTCGAACTTAAGCGACTGACCCCTTCTGAGACTACTTAACATTGTAAATCTTTTTTTATTTCATCTTCGTGCCTTTTAAGTATATTGCATTTAATTTACATAATTTCCTTTCCTTTCGGACTGCATTTTATTTCGTGCTTTTATTTCTGTGTGCATACTAATAATCCATACAAACAGTTATAAGGTATTTCTCCCGCTTTCTTCGCATGCCTTCGTGGTGTAATGGTCAGCATACTGAGCCGGTATTTCAGAGGTCCGTGGTTCGATTCCCGGCGAAGGCGCTGCTAATTTTTCATGTCTCTTGCTACGAAATAACCTAATGTCTCTACACTGGCGCCTGAACTAAAAGGGTTGTGGATGATGACTCTCCACACCCAGGATTTGGCGACGTCCCCTCCTTAAAGGGGAGTATATAAGGTATTTCTCCCGCTTTCTTCGCATGCCTTCGTGGTGTAATAGTCAGCACACTGAGCCCGTATTTCAGAGGTCCGTGGTTCGATTCCCGGCGAAGGCGCTGCTAATTTTTCATGTCTCTTGCTACGAAATAACCTAATGTCTCTACACAGTCTCAACATTCAGTGTAATTACTGCATTTTTAACATATTTTCCAGTATGCACTCGAAGCAGCCAACCCCTGTATGTAAGTAGTACATAGGTTTTAAATAAATACATACGTTTTATAGTATTTAACCTCCAATTCAATAATTAGTGTTTCTTTTTCATTCGTTTCCAAGTGCATTTTTGGCCATAAAAGTTTTGTTTCAGATATAATGCTTACTTCTGTTATTATTTATGAACACAGCAGTGCTTATCAGCCACAAAGGTAGCCAAACAAACGTTTTTTTTTTTTTTTTCTAATTTGCGAAGTCGCAGGTGAATGGAAAACGTTTCATAGGGGCACGGAAAAGCAGAAAGTACTATTCCTGTTTATCGCTTTTAATTTAACTTCAGTCTCTTTTAACTCCTGAATACTCAACTGCTATAAAAGTTCCTATAAACATTCCTGAATACTCAACTGCTATGAGGAGATGATCTCCCCCTACGTTTTTTCACTTGTTGTTATTTTCTGACATCATTTTAATGTGTCACTGGAGGAACATGAGTTACCTATATGAATATACGAGTTACCTACATGAATATATGAGTTACTTATATATGAAGATACATATACCTTCCTACGTTATATGAATTTTAAAGTTTTCTATTCTGCACTGAAAATATTTTTGGGAGTTTAGAAAATCAAGTAAGACTTATGAATTCCAATTTTTATCTGTTTATAATTGTATAATTGGCAACTGATTTTGAAAGGGCGGAATGAATGAAATTCGACAAAAGATGTAATAATCTTAAGAATAACAAAACTTGGTTTCGTTCAAGTAAATAATCTTCTTGTATTTTGAAAAGCAGAACTGCCAATTTTTCTTTACTCTCAGTGCGCACGCACTTTTAGAGAAAGAATAAACACAAAGGTGAGATGGACAGCCTACACTGAAGAGAAACTTCTAGTTACTGAAAATATGTTTAAAAGGCTATCAGCTTAACACGGCTTTGAATAAAAATCTATGGTTTAATTTTTTATATAGAACTACATAGAGACAAAAGTACAGACACTCACCTAACCCTAAATCATTTAATTAATTCATAACGTACAAAATTTCGATTATCAGATAAAGTTTGTTTTCAAGCTGTAACTATATACATGCATGGTGTCATTCAATAACATATCTCGTAAAAAGTATTCCAGACGTATATGTCTTTTATGCTGTCTTAATAGCTAATTTCTATTCTAAAAACTAGTTCTCCAAAGTAGTAAGTCCGAAAATGAAATTTTATTTTCTTTTATTACTTCGACGATTTAACGTGCTCAGCACATTTTAAAATTATTACACGCATAATAATGTTTTAAAAATAATTAAGTCAGAGATACTTATAAACAAACGTAGTAGCGCGAAGACATTCTCGTTAAATTTTAATTGTAGTTTCAAAAATAAAACTACTGCTTATTATGCAGCGAGCCCTGTTTAAGGAGTCAAATAGCCCCATACGTCTCTCCAGTTTCCTGGAGCATATAATTATGAATTACAAAATTTTTCATCACACCGCAACAAATTATGATCAAAACTTATCAGTACCTCACATTTTCAGTTTGTTTATTTAATAGCTTATGGTAGAACATTTTCTGCCTAAAGGAGGATGCCTTACTGGAGGACATTTTAAGAGAAACTGGTTCACATTCACGCTACATGTAGACAAAAGTAAGAAAACGCCCATGCATCCAGCTATTTCAGTTGCTTCGCATTTTCTAAAATGATGAAATTTTAATAAACTGAAACGCAATTTCGAAAACATTGCTCTTGCAAGATATGAAGAAAGGTAAATTAATTTTATCCCTCAGAAATATTAAAATTATTTTTATATATTTACTATTCGGTTATTTGAGTGACTTTCTCATTTTATTAGAATCATTTGCATAATTAATTAAATGACTTTTTTTAATACATTAACTTTTTATGTATTCTTTCGTTCTCCCTTGAGAAATGAGTTCGGATCAATCTTTCAAATGATTTCACATGTTAACAATTCAGTTTGAGAAATCTCTTTCTAAAACTGTTTTCAATGTTTCTAAATCTTTAACTATTCATTAACGCAGATTACTATTTCTGTATTTAACATGGAGGCATCAAAAATAACATTGAACTAAAAGATTAGAATGTAGTTATTTGCCATAATTTTTACTCTTGTTGCTTCATTTCATTTAAAAATAATAATTAGAATATCAGTGAAATATTTTTTATAAAATCTATGAAATTTAATTTAATTAAATAACCGTAATTAAAATTAAAGTACCAAGCCTTCCAAGAATAAAATTTGAAAGCTTTACCGTTGTCTTAGCACTTTTTTTAAAAAGTAGCATATTGTAGATAGAAATATTAGGGCAGATTAATAAACTAATTAGTTTTAATGCTTTTTAATGTATAAATACTCGTATTTGAGTTTTCATTAAGGTAATTGATCTGATTTTTTTTAATTAAAAATACAAAGAATAATATTTTTAGTCTTTCCAATTCAAGTTTGTTTCAGTATTTAATTTTCAAACTCGACCAGATATATATAAATTCTAATTTATGCTGAGTAATTTCGTTTAAAATATGATGAAAGGGAGAAAAAGACTTATCAGTATTTAAATATGTAGCCGGCTGACATCAAGCCGTGAGAAAGTATGGGAATATTTTCCCCTATCAGCATGCTGCCAAGACGCTCGAAATAGTTCTCAACCTTCCAACAGCTTAACCCTTACCGATGCTGACACAATAGCCAGCAGAAGACTTACCTCCCAATCAATCAAGAATTCCATTCCTGCCCTGAACTGTAACCGTATCCTTTCCACTACCATAGCCAGACTGAGGACAAAACTCTTCGAAGGAATGAAGATATCCTATGATGGCCAGCGAAATTATAATAGCTGTCCTCACTATACTGATATCCAACTTTCTCCGGACCATCTCTTCACTGCCCTGCTATTTTGGCCAAGTTCTTCAGTATAGATGTAGCTCCCTCGTACTAACTCCTCTATTCTTCTTAGATTTATTGATGTTGCTGCTGCTGTTCTGGATACCTTCTGTCCTACTTAACTCCTCTCCACTGACTCCTCGGACAAGAAAACAACAACAGCATCCTGTTCCCTTATCGCCCATGCAGCTGGAAGAAGTGAGTGATCTTTGTTATTACATTTCAGTTTAAACAAAGGCAAACCTTCTGCTTCGAACTTTTCCCCTTTCTAGTAAGTCGTTATTATAAAGTTACTCACTTTTCATTTGTTTAATTGTTTCACTTAATTTTTGCAATTTTATTTTATTAGTAATTTATTCATTTTCATTTCGTTTTTATGATGTTTTAGTTCATTATTTATTTATTTATTATTAACTTAATTTATCTATATTTTAAACCCTTTATATTTTACTTATTTATTCATCATTTATTGATTTACCTGCTATTTTATTTATTAATTTTTATTTCCGTTCCTGGCAACATTCTAGGCAGCTAATTTTAAAAATTAATCCATGGCTGTAATCTTAAAGTAAGTTTTAAGCTTTTCACATACGAACGATAAAGAAAAGATCTTCAGTAAAATAAGCAAGTTAAACTATGTGTATATAAAAGTTTATAAATATGCATTAATATAAATATCAAAGCACTAAATTAATTGATGAATTATATACAGAGCTTCATTAAACAAGAGTTACCTTTCGAATAAAATCAGGTAAAATTGATAAATTTAAGCAAGAGAAGCAAATGTAGAGACATTTTTTCATGGATATTTTTGTTGCTTGGAATGCTTTTACAAATTGCAGTTAAAAAAATCGTATGTATGCCATATAACGGAAGCAGCAATGTTTCATTTTCTTTCCATCAAAAAGCACATTCCCAAATCACAAAAACCAATATACATTGGGAGAAAAAGTTCTTCCCTCTCTAACAGAGTGCTTATCAGAATTGTGAAATCATTTACTTGCATTGTGAAACTACTGTGTTACTAAGAAAACATGCGAAAAGCTTGATTCTAATGATAACTGCTAAATTATTAGCTTTCTGAACCCAGAGAAATTTAATTCTTCTAAAGCCGGTTTTCCCGAAATTTTATTAAATATATTTAACATAAGTCCTACGAATTATTTGAGTTAAATGGTCTCCGTTTTTCTCTTGAGACTGCAAATAAAGTTGTACGCAAATTTATACCATGCATGAATATCACCAGTTTACGTATTATGATGCGTGAAATTTAAAAGATTGAATCAATAATTTTTGTCAGTATTATCAATAACTGTACCCGAAACAAAAATTAATCAGTTCAAAACAAACAGGTCAGGTCGGATTGAAGTTGGACACTCTATAGTCCAAGTGCGCGGACTATTTAGACCGCAGAGCCCCACAATAGACACAGCAAAACCCTACAATAGACCCGCCGAGTACCTTAAAAAACTGATGAATGGTTCTCGCACTGCAAAACATTTAAAACACTTGGTGCCATTGCACTTATAAAAATTGACATTTACAAATCACCGATAATTCATGTGTAATTGGAATAAAATACTTATTTGTTTCAAAATATTTGCATAATATCCATTATTTACTTTATGCAAGGATTGTTAATGCAAAAATTCTTTTACGTAAACTTTCTTAATGCAAGGTTCTTTTTTTGATATGTGAAATTCTTTGCCATGTTGTTTTTTTTTTTTTTTTTTTTTTTTGCCATTTCTTTATCCAAAGTTTTCCACGTAGAAATTCTTTTGTTAAAATTTCATGCATGCGAATTTTGCATTGTACAGTTTCTCTGTGCAGAGTGCCTTTATGCAAAGTTTCTTTAGATTCCTCTTTTGTGCAAATATATTGTTCATACGAAATTCTTATTATATCACGCATTGTTTAATAATACCGAACCGATAGTCTGTTGACTTTTCTTGTGAATATGTGACGTAGGGCTGTTTGTTCATTTTGGTGCACGTATATTCATTCTTCCTCTACTCGAGAAGTACACTGGTTACCAAAAATTAAGGAAAAATCACAAAAATCACGATTACTGAAAAAGTTACATGTAGAATTTTATGAAACTTACCCACAATATACAACACATAGTAAGGTATCAAATAACATAAAAAGAAATTACCAGACAATTATGTTAGTATAGAAATTAGCACATGTATAAAATGAGCAAACCGAAGGTGTCAGTTTGCTATAGCAAAAGTACCTTCAATATGGAATATGATCGACTCTAGAAGCAATACACCACATACAACGATGTGTGATGCTTTCAATTATGCGGTCTATCAGTTCCATAGGAAGCGAGAACCATTGCTCTTGCAAGCGCGGCAAGGGTCTGAGGGGGCGTATTAAGAGCAGCTAGACGTCTCCCTAAAGCATCCCAAACGTGCTTGATAGGTTTCAAATCCGGGGATCGAGCTGGCCACTTCATGCGCATACTTGTTTCCTGTCGAAAATAATCATCTACGATGCGGGCCCTATGTGGTCTTGCGTTGTCGTCCTGTAACAGGAAAGCATCACCTATTGCCCGGCATATGGGCGCACATAAGCATCAAGGATGTCATCTCTATAAATCTGAGCATTCACAGTTCCCCTTGAAAAGACATGGAGGTCTGTGCGTCCCCCAAAGAGATGTCACCCCAAACACAGATACTGCCTCTTCCGTATGCATCTCTTTCACGGATAACGGGTTCCGGGTTCTCTTCATATAAAATACGCCTACTATCCCTTTCTAGACTAAACCTAGACTCATCCGTAAAGAGAACAGCCCTCCATTGAACAGGCGTCCAGTGGACATGTTGTCGTCCACTGGACGCCACTGCAATCGATCCCTCGTATTGCGTGACGTGAGCGGCACGCAAATAGCTGGTCGCCTCGCATACAGACCACCTCCGTGAAGCCTTCTACGCACAGTTGACTTTGACACCAGCACCAACCTTCCGGTGGCTGCAGAAAGGGAGGATCTAAAAAGAGTCGGAGTAGCGGTTCTATTCCTGCGTGCACATAATGTCAAATATCGGTCATCGGCGCTCGTTGTAGCAGTTGACAGTCCTTGGCTGAACTTCCTGGATACCGAATCTGAGGTTAGAAATCGCCTCCAAAGTCTATGAACCACAGAAGGAATCACATTTAGCCATCTGGCTACTTCTGTTTGACTTTGTCATGCCTCTAGTCTCCCAATGGTTCTCCATCATAGTTCTGCAGGCAAATGATGCCTGGAAGTCATTGTTACGAATTGGCTATCTCAGATTTCTGATGTCACTATGACAGCAAAATATGTGGGCTTGCTGTCAAACAGGGACTTTTATTCTCCTCGCAGATGATGAAGTCCGAGTGCAGCGCCACTAATTTGCATATTGCAGTTTTACGCAGCTACTCTTACTTATCAACATATTCAAATTTTACAGGGTTTTGCTTATTTTTGAAGGAGTTATCGCTATTTTTGCGATTTTTCCTTAATTTATGACAACCAGTATAGTTGTTAATCGCCTTTTTTATAACTGTTTGGTTTCTGTTTCATAGTTGATATATTCGTAGCTGTTTGTTTTGGGGAGCTTTATATGATATTTATTTGTTAGCGAGCAATTGGTAAGGAAGTGATTTGAATCGCTCCTTTTCCCACATGCGTATGCGTCTGAGGATTCAGTATTTCTTTTCTAGAAGTATGTGGAGAATGGGCCCTGGCCTCTTAAATGCCAATTTATACGGCGATTAACTAAGTTCTTTTTGTATTAACTTGAGGGAGGAAATGAAAAAGATGTCTTCCAGTTTCAAGTCTGATGGCTTTAACTGTTTCAAATTTGGCGACTGTTTGCCAAATTAGTATACTAATTAATAGCGCTAACTTCCACAGAGCAGACTACTTAACGTTTGTTGTTTCGTTCGATCACATTTTAAAGGAAATTACTCAGCATACAATACAATTTATTTTGATTTGATCGTGTTTAGGAACTAAGCACTGAAATAAACTTGAATTGGAAAGACTAAAAATGTTCTTCTTTGTGATTCTGATTAAAAAAAAAATCCAGACAAACTAAGTTAATGAAAACTAAAATGCGGAGATTTATATATAACTCCTTTCCTTAATAAGTATTAAAAGTACTTAGTTTATTCAGCTAAACTGATATTTCTGTCTTCGACATACTATTTAAAAAAACGGTAAGACAACGGTAAAGCTTGCATATTTTTCGTCCTTGGAAAAGGGCACTTTCTTTTTAATTTAATGTTATTTAATTGAATTGAATTTCATAGCAGGAAATATAAAATCGTTTCACTGATATGTGTTATGATTTCTAATTTTTATTTTAAAAGGAAATTAATCAACAAGCTTAACATATATATGGCAAATGGCTGCATTCTGACCTTTCAGCTCAATCTAATATTTGATATTTCAGCGTTAGACACACTAATTGCAATCAGCATTAATGAATAGTTAAATCTTTGACACTGAAAATAATACTAATACTAATACTAATACTAATAATATTTCTGAAACTAAGCTTTGGAAGACTGATTCGAAGTAATTCATCTCGGGAAAAGGAAATTATATATGAAATGTAAGTATATATACACACTCACACAAAGAAGAAAAAAAAGGTCATTGAATTAGTTATGCAAATCATTCAATAAAATGAGAAAGCCACTCAAAAGACTGAGTAGTAAAGTTAATAAAAATACGTTTCCAAAGGATAAGATCGACTTATCTTTTTGCATATTTTGCAACAGTAATGTTTCCAAAACTGCATTTCAATTTATTAAAATTTTCATCATTTCAGGAAATGTGAGGCTTTCAAATTAGTTGGTTGCATAAGAGTTTTCTCCATGTGTAACATGAATGGAAGCCAGTTTCCCTTAAAAGATCTTTCACTAAGGCATCATTCATTTAGGCAAACAGCGCTTTGCCATAAGCTGTTAAACAAACAAACTGAAAATTCAAAGCACTGATAAGTTTAGATCATAATTCGTTGTGGTATGGTCAGAAATTTTATGATTCATAAAAAACTTGATCCAGCAAACTGGAGAGCCGCATGCGGCTCGCTTTGTAATACGCAGTAGTTTATTTATGAAGAATATAATTAAAATTAAACGAAAATATCTTCACGCTACGACTCTTGTTTTTATGTATCAATAACGTAATTTTTTGATAGCATTATTGTGCGTATAATAATTTCAAAATACATACAACGTGTTAAATAAAGTAATAAACGAAAGACAAAAAGTTTCGTTTCTGGACCTTGGAGGAATTATTTCTAGAATAGACATTAACTATCGAAGCAGCATAAAAGACGTATACTTTGGAAATATACTCTACCACTATATCTTACTGAATAAGATCATGGAAATAATAAAAAAAAAAAACATCGTCTAAATAAAGGTAAGATTGTTCATGTATTCCAGACATCGCACTACCAGAAATAGAAAAATATAAAAATGAATATCATACAAACATATTGCGAAGAATTTGGCAGATTTAGGAAGAATCGTTTTCCAGATTATTTGATGTAGTTTTGGTTTTAAATCAGAAATTCTACAATGCCAAGCCGTAAATAGAAATCTTCGTAATCTTTAGATATTTCATTAACATTGAAAGGGAAGATTTAAATATTTCTAATAAATACAAAAAAAAATTCTTTGGTACACGAAGAGCGTAGAATACACGAAGAAGATCTAGTTCCTTGTAATGCTCCTTGAAAAGAAAAAATGCGGTTAAAATTCTGAAAGGCATACTTAAAATTTCTATTTTCAGTATATAATTTATCAAGATAAAGTGTATTAATATTTTAGGTATAATATATTTATATAATATTTATGTACTTGAAGTCTTAAACAAAATAGGAAATGTTCATATCCCCTTTTTATTCATAAAGAAAACGCAACAGATAAAAAAAAAAAAAAACGTTGTCCAGCATGATTTCATATTTCATTCATATATTGAATTTATAAATTGTGTTTTATTTATTGAGAAACAGGAAGGGAAATTTTTTTTATTTGGAACCTATTATCTTTTTTATATATATTTAGTTTTATAGTTAGTCCGAATTTTAAATAGTCTGTGTAAATGGCGGATCGATTAGCCAAGCTATGCAAGGTTATTGCTGTACCTCAGTTTTAAGTGAATCTGTGTGAAAGATTTTTCTTTTCAATTTAAGTTTAAATTACATTTTATTGTTAATCAATTTCAAATCTATGTGAATTTTATTTCATCATTATCGGGTAATTTCATGCTTGAAAGAGTAGAGCAAAATTTGCTTCTTATCTTCCTCTTTAATTTTAAATTATAATTAATTTTAAACATTGCTAAATTCGTATAAATTGTATTTCGTTGTTCGTTGTTTGTCTGCTTTATAAAAGCCAAGTTTAGCAAGTTATCGCCAAATATGCAGTCGTGCTTATGGATTACTTGGAGTAGAGGAAACTGTTTTGTCGGGCCAGGTTAGGTTAGGTTAGGTTATTCAATTATGGCAAAGCACACGAGGGCTATCTGCCTAAGGGGAGGGATGCCTTCGTGGAGGACTTTTTAAGGGAAATTGGCTCGTATACACGTTACACATGGGGAAAATCACGAAAACTCCCATGCAGCCAGCCCGTTCGCGGGATTCGAACCTCGGACCGAACTACCAGTGTTCAGCGTCTTTACCGCTCAGCCGCTGGTGGGCTCCGGGCCAGGTTAGAGGTCGGGTTAACGGGAAGCAGAATTTCCGGCTGAAAATCCACTATTTTCTTTTTCGGCTCAAAATCCACGACTAAAAGGTGGAGATCACCATTGAATTGTATAGCAGACGTTTGTGTTTTCTGCTGGATGCTGAGCGAGCGCCATAACCGGTGAGATCTGTGTAAACGCACAGGCCGGCAGAATTTAGGGCAGCAAAATTTTTAGAATTTAGGAAGAAATCAGGCGGCAGAGTTTAGAAGCGTCAGAGTTTGCACCAGACGACGAGAAGCCTAGCGTCGGCCCTATGTGGATGTCTTTGATAAGGGTTAATGGAGATTCATATTTTGTGTGTTTTATATTTTCTTCTTTTATGTTATAATCTCTTCCGAGTCTTAAGGTAACTTCTTTCGCATGTTCAATCTATGTTACGGTTGTGCAAGAGGGGTATTCGTATCAGTACACGTATTCCTGAATGATGTAGTTCTGTAGCATCATGTTATTCGAAGGAAAAGCGGGCGTTGAATTGCCTGTAGTTGCCTTTTCTTTTGGTCATAGGTTGTGCCCATATTTCTGCCCCATATAATACTATTTTTTTCTGTTAATGCGTTGAACAAGCTTTTCTGAATAAATGGATTAAGGCCCCAATTGATGCCCTGAAGTCTTCGTATACTGTTGATAATTTTTAAATTTTTTGATCCTATGAATTTTGGATATTCAATCCAATTGAGCTTTTTGTCCAGTATTAATCCAAGGAACATTCTACTGTAAATTTAGAAAGTGTTGAGATGCTTTGTGATGGTTTTGGAAATACAAGTATATACTTGTATATTTGCTTTAGAATTTTCTTGATTTATTGCTAGTTCTAATGTGATAGGATGAATAAGCTGAGGGTTTCATTTGTATTTCTTACTAAATGATCTTGGTTTTTTCCTGCTATGACGAAAGTTACATGGTCTGCGAAGTCAGTTCCTTTAGAGTATTAAGGCCAATTAAAAGATGTGAGGGAACTGAATGTTATGTTCTATAAATCTGCGGTAAGCATGAGCCTTGCGGGCAACTTGTCTCCTGATGATATTCAATGATACGGTTATTGTAAAGAATTATGCTTTTTATATTTGACAGAAAGCCTTGCAGGAGTAGAAATATATTCTTTGGATATTTTGCTTCTCTGAGACTCTGCATGGTTGCAGACCACCTCCGCGATTCGAAGGCTTTTCTTAAATCTAAGCATATTAAAGCTGAATGAAGTTCTTTTGATTTATTACACTGAATTTCGTCCATTACAAATTCTGTTACATTAGTAGTTGACTTATTAGGTGTAAATCCTTACTGATTTTCACTGCTAATGCTAATGCTGGTTACACGGCGGCGCCGACGGCCCACAGTGGCTCTTTCTAAGACTTTTCCTATTGCCAGAAGCAGGTATATTGGTCGATATGATATTAGGTTCTCTGGATCTTGAGCATGTTTATTGAATAAAATGACATGTGCTGTCTTGAAGCTATTAGAAGTGTTCAACTATAGGCATTTGTTATAAAAATGGGTCACGATTTTCTTGTTTGAATTATGAATAATTTTATTAAGAATATTGCTAATGTTATCGGAACCTGGAGCTTTGTTTTTTTATAGTTATTTGACATTTCTGTAATTTTTTGCATTCTAAAAGTAACATTATTGGGAGTTTCTAAGAGTTATTTAGTTATTTCTAATAACTTTTTGTTCTGTTGAGTTTTGAAAAGGATCATCCGCGATGAATACGTTTTTCATTATTTCTGTTATAGATGTTATTGTAGTATCATTGTTATTAAAATTTTGTTGCTGTATTGTTGAAGAGAATCTTAGTTGTATTGATTTAAATGTTTTGTTCGCACAAGTTTTGGGAATGAGTCCTATGTATCTTCTGCGCTTAACTTTGACCAGCATTTATGCTTCACTAGTAAGAATTTTCTCTTATAAATTATTTTGAGTAAAAAAATTAATAAAGGCGTTATTTCTTGTTTCTTGGGAATGGGATTTCTTTATCTTTCTATATAATGCTCTTGTTTTATTCCCCTTCGCTGTTGGTTCTATTCTCCACTTACTAATATTAAATTTTTTGTCAGGTTCTTTTATTTTCAGATTATTCTTGCTGTGATGTTGGATTACGTTTATTACTTTTTCTCTTATTTTATGTAGCTCATTTTTGCTAGAAGTGGAGACTATTCCTTTATGAATTAATTGAAGAGGTTTTTTTGATTGATTTTAAGAAACATTTACCAAAATTTTTGGTGATACTAAAGCGCATTGTGGTTATTGTTTCATTATTGTAATTTAGGAAGTAAGAAATTAGCTTGTGGTCTGAAATTGATTGAGAATCATGAACTATGCGGTCATTTATAGCAACTGAGAAAGTGCTGAGGAGAAAGGGTGATATTTGACCGGCATCGACCATGAATGTTTGATAAGTTAGAGGGACTATTGCGTTATTACGAATGAATATGTTGTCGAAGATGAAGTTTTCCAAAATTTTTCCTCTACGGCCATTTGCTTGGTGTCCCTATATTATATTACGAGCACTGAAATCTCCTCCAATCAGGCGATGAGCGTTTTTGAATTTTTATAGAATCTTATTTAGATCTTCTGGATTGGTCCAGTATCTTCTAATGGGGATGAGTAAAATGATATTAGAATTAACTGTTCTTTTTCAATATTTAATGTTATCGATAGACTATCTTTCTGGGTAAATATGATGATGGGAGTCTATATATTACTGGTGCTTATTAATGCAGCTCTAATATTAGAATTTCCATTTGATGAGTATTGACAGCAGTTCCATGTATTTGGGATTGCACTTACTTTCCTGTTAATAAAGTAAGGTTGTTGGAGTAAAATAAAATCGGTGTTGCTTTCTGTTGTTAATTATACCTGGTTCGAGGTTGCGGCAGGAGCTTTTTTGAGATCTATTTGCAGTATTTTTATTGTTCCAGAGAAAGAATCTTTAGGAGTGTCGATGTCATTTTTAAGTTGGTATATAGAACAGAAGCTTTAGTTTTTTATTTCTTTCTGCTAAAAAGTAAATCAATAATATTTTCGGTGGCATACTGAAAGAACTTGTAGAGTCATTAAGATATTTTTTGGAAGCAGAAGACATGAAACATGAGCAATGTCTTCGCCGGGAATCAAACCACGGACTTCTCGGTTACGCGTCGATTGTGCTGATCATCACACCACGAAGGCATGCGAAGAAGGCGAGAGAAATACCTTATAAAGTGAGCAGAAGCAGCTGTAGCTTTAGGTAAATTTATTTTAATACAGCAGACGTCTCGCCCACTAGTAATACTTGCAAGCTTTATTACTCCACATTTCATATAACACTACAATCAGATTGATTAGTATCAACAATAGATGACTTATTTTAATTTTGTATTACTATTCTTATAAAGTGCGATTTTTTATTCTTTGAATTTCTACTAGATAAGGCCCAGTGAGATGAGTTAAAAATATTATGGTTTGTACCATTCAAATTATTAGTCATAGTGCAGTTTATACGTGAGGGCTTATTAGTTGTATATTCTTGTACAGAATGTCTTTCTGAACAATATGAACAGTATTGCGTATGAGTGCAATCGTGTTTAGAAAATCCTTGACAGTGAAAGTATGGTATTATGGCAAAGTACTCAGTAATCTGCTATATTCTTCCTCCAATAGTTACGAATCGTGCAGATATACCCTTTTTTAAAGCATCTGGAGACTATTATAATAACCATTTAACGTTAGCATTGTATTCTGACATTTTAAATAAAGATTTAAACTCCGAAGTTGCAATGTCTAACTGTAACACAAAATATCCTAGCCAACTCTTTAAACAAAATGCTATTACGTACATTACGAACTGTGCATTTAAGATAACGTGGTTTAGGAATTTTAAGATTAAATTTTTTTATTATAAGGATTTGAAATAGATATTTTTTCTTTAATAAATTTTACATCCTGTTTATTTTGACGTACAACTGCTAATTCTCCTTTCGTAATTGGTTTAATAAATTTCTGTTCCAGTTTCCCTAATATGTACATTTTTTTTTTTAAATTTTCGCATACACATTTGCTCTTAGATAAATCTTTTGGATATATAAGTAATGCAATTTTTTCACATTATCTGTAGTTTCTGAAACTTTACAAGTTGGATCTTTAATCGCATCAGAATGTGATTTCTTATCAGGGTTAAATTCTGCTGAGAAGGATGTACTTAGAAGGCAGAGAAGAAATAGCCATTTTTCGTATTGAAATGATTATTTAAACAGAGCTTTGCAACAGGGCCATTCTTAGACTTTTATCACACACTACACTGGTGTGCAAAAATTAAGGACGAAGTCGAAAAATTAGCATATCAGCTGAACGAAGAGGCAGAGCGGACAGAAAGACCAATCAGGAGATTAAGTAAGGTGATGTACGGTAGCACATGCGCAGATATGCAGGTAGACGTAATGGGGGAGTGTCTGAGTAGTACAAAGCATGTTGTCGGTGTAAGATCAGTATTTCTGGCAAAGAGATTGCACGCCGTATAACAGTTAAAATCATACCGAATTGCTGCCTCAGCGAGAAATGGCGAATAATCAATATGTAAGACGACATCTGGATGCTTTTACCCGAGGTCGAATCATTGGGAAGTTGGAGGAAGGCCGCAGTGTTACAAGTCTGGCTGCAGAGTTTGGCTGCAGAGTTTCACGACTTTGGAGACAATTTCAAACTACAGGAACAGCTATCCGGGGGTTTAGTAGTGGTCGTCCACGAGGAACCACACCCGCAGATGACCGGTATATTGCCTTACAGGCCAGAAGAAACAGGCGGCAGACAGCGGGAGAAATCGCTAGACACACGACACAGGCGACTGGACGACCGATATCGCGTTTTACCGTGGCCAGAAGACTGCACGGTGGTGGTCTGTTTGCACGACGCCCTGTACGGTGTGTACCTCTAACGCCTGCCCATCGGAGAAGGCGTTCTCTGTGGTGCCGGGAACACCGGAATTGGAGAGACAATGAATGGGGACGAGTACTCTTTACAGATGAGAGCAGATTTAGTCTGAGTTGCGATTCTAGACACATACACATCTGGACAGAGCGGGGAACACGCAATAAACCCTTCAACATCATCAAAAGGTACTGTTTTGGAGGTTGCGGAGTTCTCGTTCGAGCAGACATAATGCTTGGTAGCCGGACCGACCTTCATATCTCCCAAGGAGGTTCGTCACCTGGGACTGCTATTGTAACGAGGTTCTTCTTCCTTACATGCGTCTTTTCACAAGGGCTATGGGTCCTCAGTTCCTCTTCATGGACGACAACGCTCCACCTCATCGCACAGTTACTGTCGAAGAGCTGTTGGAGAGTGAAGATATTGAACACATGGATTGGTCGGCAAGGTCTCTGGATCTAAATCCCGTCAAGCATGTACGGAACTTACTAGGGAGACCCGTGGCAGCACGTAACTTATCGCCAGTAACGATTCCGAAACTGCGATTGGTGCTACAAGAGGAACGAGCAGCAGTGTCTCAACAGCTCATTAACAACCACATATCCAGCATGCACAAATGATGTGAAACCTGCCTAGAAGTCAGGGGAGATCATATCCCCTATTAAAGACCGGATGTTTCTTGCTGGACACCCATCACAGGGATGTTTCGGCCTTCAGTCGCATTGCGCTCCATGCTATTTTTTCAATAAAGCTTCTTTTTATCCCTCTGATTTCTCTTTTAGTAAGTGTTGCTTACATTACTCATGTCCTTACGTATTGGGGATCTTACGGTATTAAATGTGTTGATTTGGAAAGCTTTTGTACAAAGTTATATTGAAAAAACCGTCTCGTCCTTAATTTTTGCACACCAGTGTAAGATGAACCAATGATTGATTATTGTAATTAATTTAATGATTATACTTAAAAATATATTGTAGTGATTAATGATAATACTTGAAAATAAAGCACTGTGCGATTCAATCAGGAAATGAATTATTACTCTAAAAGGAATTCTAAACTCTTAAATGAAAAAATTCCCATTTGAGACTTTAAATCTGGTAAATTTAAAATTTTTATTATGTGCATTTCATTACTGTATACTATGCAGTATTTAATTACTGCATTAGCAACTAACAAATTAGTTGTTAATATTAATGCGTAAATATTATAGATAAATTTCAAACATGTAATTCTAACTTCATGTAATTAACATGATTAGGTACTTGCATATTATTACGTCGGTCGTGCAGGTTGGCTACCGTCGAACCATGAAAGTTGGCGAAGATTCTACTTAAGTTATGTAAATCGTTCCTGTGGGATTTGAAAGAGCTGACACTCTTTACTTAATAAACAATCAGCATTCGGTTTATTTCATTATGGCAAAGCACTGGAGGGCTATCAGTCTATGGGAAGGTATGCCTTCGTAGAGGACTTCTAAGGCAAATTGGCTCATTTACACGTCAGTACCAAATTGCATGGGTACCTACTCTGCTTCCCGGGCTGACTGCATGGGCGTTTTTGGGAAAACCCCGAAAACGCCCATGCAGTCAGCCCGTTCGTTGAGATTCGAACCTCGAACCGAACTACCAGTGTTCCACGACTTTACCGCTCTGTCGCTGGTGAGCCAAACACCATTCGAACCGCTCCGTTTTTGCCCTTCGTGAAAAGGTTTCTTTGATTTCTACTGTAATATTTTGTTAGGCCTTCTGCACTGGATATTCTACTTAAAGCGTTATGAATACAAAGTTCCCAAAGATGATTGCTCCAGTCTATTACTGTTTTGTCAGCTATATTCAGCTGATTATATCGTATCCATTAATGCACACTTTTCATCGCAGGATCCCATAAGTTTGCAAATAATACTCTGTCTCTGATAATGCTTGCTGTCCTGTAAAAAGCAGTTCCTAATTATATATATATATTAAAAATGAAAGGACAAAATACAGCAATAACAGTTAATTTATGTCTTGGTTTCCGAGAACAAAACGTGGGATTTCGAGAATCAGCCGGGGTTACATTAGATAAAAGAAAGATGTTAGAAGTACGTTGTTACGACATGCATCTATGTAAGTGAGGCTAAATCACACTGCTTGGGGACAGTTTCATGGTCACGGATAATGCATAAATACCGATATTTTTTTTTAATTAGTTGTTCAGCAGCACGATATCTGAGGTTCTTCACTTGCTTTCCGGTAGATTTTCAAAGCATTTAATATAATGCTACAAAATTCAATATGATAATAAATCCCATAAGAAATGTCTCTAATTGTGCTTGAATTTCAGTCAAAGAGCTGAAAAGAAATTAATATTTCCAGAAATTTTGAGTTGCTTGATATATACTGCGGACTGCCTTAATGAAACCTGCAGTGTCATGGATCTGAATACTTTTTGCAAAGGCCGAAGAAAATATTAAGAAGCGATTAAGATTAAGGCCGAATAGATTAAGATATTCACCTCATGTAAATAAGAAGACGGTACGACAAACTAAGGATATAATTACATAAGGAATTTTTTTATCCCTTTTTGTGCTGCATTTATTGCGTGTTGTAATGCACGGAATCTGGTGATGAAATATTTGAGTATGCTACTGCTGTACGCCATAAAGCCTTTATGATGATTCATTTGTGCATGGGCTAGACCAATGGTATTCGAACTTTATGGCAGTGCAACCCCATAAAAATGCAAGCGACCCCAAAAAACAATTTCGAGACT
>KK118066.1:341893-352547 GCA_000611955.2 Stegodyphus mimosarum | reverse complement strand
TCTTTTTTTTTTTTTTTTTTTTTGAAATAAATTTATTGTCAGTCTTTTGTTTTCCTCTATTAAAGCTGATTAAAAAGAATTCGTGTAATTCAGAGTTATGTGTTAATTTGCTTTCCCCTTGTAATGTATTTTCTCCCTCCTTATCGCATGCCTTCATGATGTTATTAGAAGCACGTCTGGCTAGCAATCTGGTGCTCCGGAGTTCGAATCCCAGAGAAGGCGTAGCTAAGTTTTCACTTTTACCGCTACGAAAAAAACGTAATGACTCCACGTTCTGTTATTCGACAATTTAAAGAAGAGATTAGTGTCGAAAACTGATATCGCCGAAATTCAAATCCAATTACTTGTAAACGTTAATTGAAAAAAAAAAAGTTAAAAATTTTTATATCTCTTGCGATTATGCTCGAGAACTAATTTACAGTTAAATCCTGTTAATTCTGTTTTAAATACAAGCAGGCGTGTATTTCAAGAAAATCCTTCAAAGAATCCAATCTCTGCAAGTTCTTTAACACTGCAAGACAAATACAAGCAAGCGGTTCCTGTGTGCAGACATATTTAATTCAGCTGTAGCTTGCTTTATATATAGGCAGGAAAACATGTAGAAAACGAAAATTCCCTGAAGATATGATTCGTCCATATAACTTTAAAATTTTGAGAATGAAGGAAGTTCTTTTATCTTTGCAGCTAAAAGCCAGTGGAAGGAGACAGAGTTTTCTATGAATGTTCAGTTTTGAATTCTTATCAATGATATATTTTCTTGAAAACGGAACAGCAGTTTCAAATGTTTACTAGCTTAAAAAGTAGGCCGGGGATTCACAGAGTGGAAGTTTTCATGACTCCGTACCAAGACGTCATCGAAATTATTTCGCAGCTCTGGAAGAAAAGGGAAACTTCACAGAGAAGTGTTACGTTTAGTCTGAAAGTTATTACTTTGGAAGTTTCCATGCTGTTTATTCAAAGGCAGAAACAGTAAGGTTATGCCACTAATTATAACGGTGGCATTAGAAATAGACAGAAAATAATTTAACAACTTTATAGATATGTTAACATAAAGAATCTTTTAAATAGAAAGAGTTAAGGAAAATAAAAAATTATTCAGAATTTAGACACATATATAGTCCTTTAAAGAATGAAGTTTATTGAAAGGACAGAAGTTTGAATAAAACATGTTAAGAAATGTATAAGAACATGAAAAGAAATATTATTGACTAAAAAAATACAGATAATCGAAACTAAGAGTGTTTATATCCTTAAAATTCTATATTGTATACTTTTAACTTGTAGAGTCTTCTTGTGTGTTTCGGAATCATAAACTGGTAGACTCCTATTGAAAGAAGAGGTAGCGAATTCTAAGAGATGACTGCAGAAGAAGGTTTCAGTAAACTTTTTATTTTAATTTAACTGAACAAACATGCACTCAACTCGGTGCTCGCTAACTAACTTGAACAGAAACTGGGATGTACAATCACAATAAAGTAAAGATTAGCTTCACGATTGGCTCCTTCTTTATCTAAACCGCTAAATCGACTGCACACCGCAAAGCAGAGCCTAGCTAAAGAAAGTGGCTAGCACCAACTGTTCAACTACAAGGTTATCTCTCCTACAGCGAATTCTTAAAACTGCTGCTTGTTTCCAACTCACAAATTTTGCCTATACGTCATTAAATTTACATTCTGGCAGGAAATTGAGATCAGAAGGGGAAGGAAAGTTTCTTAAACTAAAAATTTAGGGATTTTTAAGGATAGCTGGCTCATATTCATGTTACACATGCGGGAACCCACGAAAATTCCCATGCAGCCAGCTCGTTCCCAGAATCACGAACCCGAGTTGAACTAATGGTGTTCAGGGAATTTACACTCGGCCGCTACTGAGCCTTCTTAACATTGAGACAATTAAATTAACAGAATCGAAGTCCTTAGTATTACTTAACACTTTAATTAAGTTAACTACTTTAAATAATTCATTTAAAAATAAATAAATACACCTTTACCCAAGACAAAAAACGTTAGTTGTCTTTGGCAAACTTCATAGGGAAATTGTAGACTTTCTTAAACAATTCTATAAAATTTTCTTCTCTTATTAGTTTCCGAAAATTCTGGTCTCTAGATCTAATTCCTAAACAGTATTGCTGTTTGCTCAAAAAACGCATTTTTCATGTTTTTCAGTTTGGTTCCGTCTACAGTTTTACTTAAATTATTACAATATATAGAATATTTTGATGCCATAGTGCGCGAGGTCCTTCCATAAAATATTTATGTTAATGTTATCATGGCCCGGTTCTCTGACTATGCGAGATCTCGTTTCGAATGTGACGTCATCAAGCGATTGTTTCGTTTCGACTACTACTATCATGCTCTTCCAAAGTGGCTTTCCCAAGGACAGTTAATGACCCGACCGCTAAGGGAAAACAAGCTTGTGGCGAGGCTGTAAGCTCCTCCCTCACCTATCCACATTTTGACGTCAATCGCGAATATGCCGAGGCCAACATTTGCCTCAGTAACAATGCTAACCTATGGGATTCCCTATTTGAGACTGCGAAGGCAAAATTTTTTTTAGAAAATGTTACAAAAGAACAATTTTTTTTAAGGAAATTATCCAACTCTATGCATTGTACCGAAGTTTTGTTTATACTTAACGATGAAAATAGAATACTGAGAGATAAATGCATCTCGAATGATTTTTAGGCAGCTGAAAAAGCAGAAAACTAATTTCAGAAACTAATTTTATTAAGCTAGGCGAAATTTTGATATTGTTAGAAGTTTATTAAATGCTAGCGACTGAGATTTTGAAAACTTTTAAACAATTGATATAGACTCACAGAGAATTTTTCATCTTGCAACATGGCCATGGAAAACTTCTTTTCTGCATGCGTTTAGACTTGTACTTACGAATACTTCTCTTCCCATGTTTTTCAATTCAGCTGTTAGCTTAGGTGCACTTTCCTTTCGGATCTTTCTTCAACGAACTTGCCGGAAATCATCTGCTAACTGATATAAATCTTTTGAAAACACTCGTTTTTTTACTTTTACGACCCATATTAAAATCTTACTTTTCTTTTCACATTTAAAGGATCGTGGATCATCACTTTACTGCTGGCATAGCTACTTTGAGTTTTCGCCTGTAAGTTAAAAGGCGCCTTAAAGCCACATTTAAAGTTACACCCGGTCATTTTATACAACCTGCAAGATAAATGACGTCAGTTGTCAACGAAAAACTGACGAAACCAATCAGAAAATGCTACCAAAATTTTGCATTTGTTTGAATGTACGAATACCTTTTATGCGCTAGTAAATGCCCAATTTTTAGTTTCCCGTATCTTTGAAAGCTAATTCAATTTCTTTTCCATATTGTCTTTTGCACTGGTATTTGGTAAACGTTTTTTATTAGTTATTGCTAATACTGCAAAACAATAGTTTATTTCGCTAAATCACTCTTGTACGAATAATTTCTACACTCACTGTCAATATAAATGTCTACCTTACATCAATTACACTGCAGGACTCATCGAAAGAGAGAGAGAAATTGTTAAAATTTGTAGGTTTTGCTCTTAGCTCATCAAATAAATTTTGTAAAATATTTTCAATTCGCCTTACTACCATTCTTCTAGAAAAGCTTATATTTTCAAATGTTTGTTTCTTTTCAAACCAATACATTTCCGAAACTTTTCCCTTGCATTCCTTGATAAACTCTGCTTCAACAAACGGTTTACACAATTTTGAAACATTATGTGAAGCAACGTAATTAGTTTTCCTTAACATGCCACTATGGGTTTCAATACTATCCCCACGAAGCATGCCACTACATTTTGCGCCAATGTAACGATGATAGAATAGCAGTTTTCTCAGGTTATCCATAGGCAGCACGAATGTCTGATTTCTTCAATGTGTTTA
This sequence comes from Stegodyphus mimosarum, assembly GCA_000611955.2. Lineage (NCBI taxonomy): Eukaryota > Metazoa > Arthropoda > Arachnida > Araneae > Eresidae > Stegodyphus > Stegodyphus mimosarum. The sequence goes on along the minus strand of KK118066.1, from coordinate 348,657 downwards.
TACCTTTAGAAGTTGTACGCCGAACTTGGTGACTTTTATGAGATTTTTTTTTCTCCTGGTAGATGTACGATCAAACTTAAGTTAAGCAGAATGTCCATGACGACTGCTTTCCCTTCTTGTCTTTTTTTAGGTCGGGGGGGGGGGGTAATTGATTAATTTATTCCTTTTCGTAGAGGTAGAGGGAGTATGGAGTAGGAAGTTTATTCTTACCTCCAATGAGAGAGAGTATGGCTGTTACTCGTTACTGACAGTTTGCAGTTCCGCCAAATACGGGATCTCTTCCTATTGGCCATCAAATTATTAAAATGCATACCGTCTAATTTTTTAATAAAAATTTAGGGGTGAAATCTTTTCCTAAGCTCTTCTTGGTAAGTCTATTTAGCATTGGCTCTCTCCCTAATCTGGCGAGATATCACCAAGCTGGCAACGATTTTGAAGACTAAGTTTTGTCGCCAAATTTAACGAGAAATCGCAAGAAGTTGCCAAATTTGGCGACATTTTGGTCCATTTTAGTCTGGTCTCTGTTTAACTAATGGATATTGTGATTGAATAACTGTAACTGGTGCTTTGTAATCATATTTGGCTCTCATATGCTTTCCAGTAATTTCGAGATGCAGAAAGTACTAGAAATATCTCAGCGGCCGAGTCAACTATATAAGACCAGAGAGAGCATCAGTTTCTTAGTTGTTGTTAGCTCAGCGTGAGTTCGAAGTACTGAGATATCTCCGGATTAGCTTCGCTCTTTAGATTCGCTTTGCATTGCGTTGTGCTTAACGTACTTATGGTCTGAAGTGTAATTGATGAGTGTACTCTGTGATACTGTGAAGAGTTTTAAGACTATTTTTGTGGAAATGCCTGTGTTAGCCGCAAATTAAACCAAAAAGATTTCGCTTTGTTCTGTTTATGAATAACGCTTTAGAACTACAAGCTTTCACCGCCATACTTTAAATTTTTTATTAGTAATACTTTAAATTTTTTTGAATATGTAGTATTAAAACATGCATACATATACTTGACCTGTGAACGAGAATTAGTCAAAATTAATTAAAATAAAAAGACTTTCAATCAGATTAAATATCATCCTACTGAAGCTTCGACTAGGAATTTTCGCTCAATAAGCAACAGTGGCACAAATACCCATTTCCGCGTGAGGAGGGGGAGCAAGGTACAGGTCTGAAACATTCATTTCCTTATAGGTATCATAAATAACGTGATTACAGCAGCCCTATCAGCAGATGTGTCGTAGCAGCCTGCAAAAGATGTGGAATTGAGCTCGTTTAATTTCCACTCAGAATGTAATTTCTAGGTTTTTTTTTATATATATATAACACGTTTTCCTTCTTCTCATTTAATTTAATTAATTTTTATTTATTTTGTTTTCCTGTGGCGGGCCCGAAACCCCTGGGAGCACTAATAGGAAAACGATGCTTTATGAATCGTCGTTCAGATAAGAGTACTTGGGTTTTGCCCGAGTAACAGTGAGTAGCAACAGTGAGATCATAGAACAGTTGGCAGCGTGAAAAGTAATTCCATAGCATTTCCTTGTAATAATAGTATTGATGAAGAAGTGCTGATGAAAAGCAATGTTGAGGTGCGAAAACAATTAATGAGATGGTATACTGTAGCGAAGAAAACATTCAGTAAGTAAGGTGTTCCAGAGGAAGTTGATGGTAAAAAAAATTGCTGAGCTGATTCATAAAACGTCTGTAACGACATAAAATGCAAATAATTAATTTAAAAGTCATTCACAAATATTTTAATAATTGCAAATGCTATCTTTGCATGTATCTAAGTATGATCTTTTTGTGGCAACATCTTTCATACTGGATTTCTTTTTAGAATCCAATGTTTTGTTTTAGGAGACAATTAGTTTTACTGTGAGAGTTGAAAAATAAAGTATTTGATGTTGATATCGTAGTATTGTTTGTAGTTTAATTAAATACTGTTAAGGTAGTAAGTCTTTATTTGCATCTTATTATGTTGGCCCAGGTAAAAAATAAGAACTAGTGACTCGTAGTGGTCGACTTGTTTGCTTAATATGACTACAGAAAGCCAAACAGAAGCAACTACGTTAACGAATGCCGAAGTGAATGAAGTGAGCATTAAAATCTCACCATTTTGGCAAGAAAAACCGGACATTTGTTTTTACCAAATGGAAGCATAATTTCAAAGAAACAAAATCACCGTTGAAGGAACTAGAATCAATTATTTGATATCCCAGCTTGAATCCAAATATGTTGAAAATATATGGGACAATATTAAAGACATCACGATAAGCCTAATAAATATTCTATGGCAAAAGACAAATTTTTAAATATTTTCAAAGAAAGTAGCGAATTCAGCGTCTGATTACTGCATTAGAAATCGGAAATTATAAACGAAGTCAGCTTTTGCAGAAAACGAAACGTCTAACTATAGACGCTTTTTCGGAAAAAGTGCTAAAATCTTTATGGCTGGATAAATTGCCTGATTTTATAAGAAATAGTCTTCTTGTACATGATGAAAATTTAGACAAATTGACCACGATGGCTGACAAAATTCATGATATGAAATCTAAAAAGGAAATTTAGTACTTATCCCATCGATCACTAGAGACGGCGCCAATCCCGCCAAACACTGAACTCTAATTCCTCTTTTCCCCATTCAATAGTCGTCAATTCTCTGCGCCAACTATAAATGAATACGATTACAGTCAAAAATAAAATAGCAGAACCCTTGAACCACGTTCCCTTTTGAATTGACACTCGCTTCGCACAAGCCTTAACGTTACAACGCCATTGCTTTCCAGTTTTTTAATAAAGCACCATATCGTGGCCATTAACACATTTTTTTGAGGCCGGTAAGATTCCATAACGTTGAAAACATTCAACAGCATGCTCTTCTGTAGTAGGCAGGTTCCAAATTTTAATCTTTTTTTTTTTTTTTTCGAAAATGCGTGATGGAGTGAAAAAAAGGAGTCTTTACTCAAGAACAATAACTAACACGTGTAATCAAGGTTACACCAAATCCAGCATGTTTGAAGAAGACTTTTCCATTTTTGGTGAAAAATCGCGTAGTTTGGCGTCTTTTCTTTTATAGGTAAAAATGGTGGACGGGGTTTTACGTAAGTACCAGAAAGGGTATGTTGTTTCGCCAACTAGTATGTTGTTTCGTATGTTATTTCGCCTATAATCTAGCCAACTGGATTCCAAGCGGCTACAGAGAGCAAAACAGGAATTTCAGTGTATGTTAGAATTTATATTATTCGTTCCTCTAAATCGCAATGGACGGTCCTGTTCACAAGGTTCGTAAGAAAGTTGTTCTTTTCGACCATGCAGAGATAATCGCCATTTCGATGCATAAACAATACTAGATCGTTACCCCATACCCGAATTAGAGAATCTCAACCACAATTTTAACAAAAACTCGCATATTTTTTAAAACTGATTTGCATGAAGCATATTTCCAGATTCCTGTTAATGAAAATGATAAGCCGAAAACTGCCATTATAAGCTCAGTATTAAGCCAAGATAACCGGACGACTAATTATATTTCAATTCTCCATAAAAGGTGACTCCACGAAAAAAGAAATATGCCGCAGTCTCCTAAAACTTTAAGTGAACATTTGATAGTAGTAGCGTTGTAAATTCCTACGCAGAATTTACAACGCTACTAAAACTTTTGTTAAGAGCTAAGATCAAGTGTCCACTTAGAGTTTCATGAGACTGCAGGCATATTTCTTTTCCTGAAATCACATTTTATGGATAATTGTAATATAATTATTTTTGTATAATTAACGTCCAGATTTTGAAGACTACTATTTCTCCACTTATAAATTTACATCTTATATACGCCGTGTCATTCCAAAAATAAGCTTTGAATTGAAAGAATATTTACACGTCATACAAAATAATTGTACTTACCTAGTTCTAAAAAACGTTTCTTACTTCAAAAGTTTTACTTCTTGTCTGCATATCCTGCATTTGTTCCATTTCTCTTCTAATTAAACTAATAGTAAAAATTACAGCTACGTGAAAGATTTGGAATATTGAAATTCATACGAATGCTGAATAATGGGAATAAATCTGGCATTTTGTCATAATTGACTTCTGTCGTAATTTCTGCCTATTTTTTTTTATTTTGGTTATAACATTGGTAATTTAGATGAATTTTTCGTATTAAACACTGCTGCGAACTCATTACGAAATTCTTTGGAAAATTCAAACAGTCTGTAATCTCTTTAATATATGACTAGAAATCAAATGACATAGGTAAACAGTAGTTTGAAAATCAATCAAGAATATAACAAAGGACTGTATGTATAAATTCTTTTGCTAATAAATTAAGAATATTTTCTTTTCAGTAGAATATAGCCAGAATTTTCAAAATGAGTAATGAAATTTTCAATTTAACCTTTACGATTTTGCTAAAAATACGCAACAAAAAGATCTATGTAACAGTAAAGTCTTGTTTTAAATTACGCTGACACGAGGAAAACAACATGGTATTTCTTTAAAATTCTCATGGTATGTAATAAAAATTAAAACATGGCCCCAGTTCAGCAATGTAATACAAGGTGTTAAGTAAGTAAAATTTTTCAACTTGAGTATTTGTTACATAAGATATGCGTTGGAAAATGAAAATTAGTAATATATTAGCATTGGATTAGGAATCAAGTTTCAAAGATAAGCAAATGGTATGAAAGTTAATAAAAAATTATAAAAAGTACATGCGTAAATTATCCTTCAAAATAAGTTCAGAATGTTCTTTGTTTAGTAGAATGTAATCACGAAGTATCAAATTTGGAAAAGAAACAATTCAGTTTTTAAGATTTTTCTTTAAAAATGCAGTAAAGACTTTTGCGTGTTTGTAAAGTTTGACTTGAAATTGCGCAGATAGAAGAAAACAAGACTTTTTTTCAAATATTCGCTTGATATGTAATACAATAAGTTAAAATATATCCTTGGTTCATCAGTGCAATACAACAGTTACGTACTATTAATTTTTCCTCTCGAGCGTGATAAAAGAAGTAAGTTTTGAGTCAGAGAGAAAAATTTTTACAAATCAATGATTCTATTCTTTTAGCATCAAAACATTCGAAAAGTTGATGTTTATTATGAAGATATTGATATTTTCTTAGATATGTTTCTTATGAAATTAGGATGAAATATTTTTAAAGTCTATAACAGTGCAAGTCAATGATAATGATAACTTAGAATTCAAAGTCCATATGAGCTGGGTAAAATCCCCGTTATCTATACGCGAGTAGATCAAATTAATCTATCGCAATAGCATACTAAGATAAAATTCTATTTCTTTTCTAATTTTATCGTTCAAAGTGGTAGTGTTGTTGAAGTTGAATCTTCCAAACGGGTAACAAAATTTCTAATTTAAAGTGTCCAAAAGTTTATCGATAAGGAATTTCCCAAAATGGTGTCCGGGAGAACTGAAAATTTTATGCTCGAAAATTTACTTGGGATGCAGGAAAAGAAAAGTTAAGGGTTTAAGAATGAGGATACTCATGCAAATTTTCCGAAATGAAATGTACAGAATTTTCGGAAAATATTCGTTTGTTTGTAATTATGTGAAGTCACTATAATGAGGATAAATAAAATATAAAATGCATTCGGGAGATAAAAACCGTAAATTTTTCACTACTTGGCAAAGAATCAAATTTCACTGTAAAAGAAATGGTTACAAAATAACCGAAATGTAGAAAAATATCCCTAGAGAATACCTTGACTCTACTATTTGAATGTGTTTGTTTCGAATAGAAACTCAAATTACTAATAAAACATGGATTTCTGTCAAAATTTAATTCGGATCAAATAAAGAACTCTGTTTACCAGTAAAATTATTGCTTAAATTCTCTAGGAACAGTGGAATATGATTTCCCTCAGACATTGGCATGATATGGAATAAAAGTTAAGGACAAGACCAGTGGCTGTTAAATAAATACAAAGTAATTATATTTTCATCAGTTACTCCACAGATTCTAAAGAAGTAAAGTTTGAGTAAAAATAGGGATAATGTTTGAGTTTAAATAAGATAAAAAAAAATTCTTATCTCCTTTCAATACTGTAAATCAAGGATGTCAAACTCGCGGCCCGCAGGCCGCATGCGGCCCACAACAAATATTTTTGCGGCCCGGCCAATATATTGGCAAATAATAATATATAATAATAAAATAACATATCGACGAAGAAAAAAATGAAATGTTTACTGCTAAGTAATTAACGATAATTTATTCAGTGTTGTTAGATTACTCACAGCGAGCTGACACACACACTACTTAAATTACAAATGCGTGTGAGTAGTTTGCGTTCAGCTACCTTCGGCTTTTGGGGGACACGTGCACTCAGAACTTGTAAGCATCCCCCGATAGCCGAATGTGGCCGAACTCATGGTCTCAGTTTTCCAATCATAGTTTTATACGATATATTGATGCATGCATGGGCATGCACTTTGCTTTATTATTAATTATTACTTAATTCATATTGTTACGGATTTCATAGTTATTTATTTATTTAGTTTTTTTTTTATTTAGAATTGTAATTAGATTTGCTTCATGTTGCCTTAGCCACGCAGACGATTTTTGAAAAGACAGCTGCGTTGGAAGGTTAAAAATAGAACAGCGCGTGCATTTAATACCTAATAAATAAATATCTCGTAATTGCTGTTGCCATCCACAAAAATCCAGATATTTATAGATGTTTCCAGTATATTCGAGAAATTAATTATAAAGCTTATAAAAGCCGAGAACAAACAACTCATCTCAGTAGTAG
>KK118066.1:318949-339817 GCA_000611955.2 Stegodyphus mimosarum | reverse complement strand
TTTTTGCGGCCCGCCTAAAGTTAAACCTTGTCTGTTTGGCCCAAGTGTACCTATGAGTTTGACATCCCTAATCAAAACATAGAAAGGTGCACTAGAGTATAGAAATCAATGGTGGGCGTCCTCTCCCCATCGAATGACCATTATGTATGCTGCTTGAGTTTACATGATATGAAAACAAAAATTACTTTGCCATACGGCTAGATTAAAGTTACTGAGAGGTACAAACAATATGTAATGCAAACTAAGAACATTATAAGACTTTTCCTAAATTTCATCGTTAAACACCATTATTCATTAATATATCTACTTTCATTACAGTTTTCGAATATTTAAAAAAATTACATAAGATCGAAGATGTTGTCCGCTGGCTACAGCTTAGGTAAACACTTTTTAAAGCACGATGTTAGTCTAGTTAAACTGTTTCGTCTGTAGACGTTTTCAGTTTCTTTGATAAAAGAAGCCTGTCTTGTTAGTATGAGTATTTTTTTATATTATTATTACTGCTTCTAATGGCTTGTGCATACGATTTAGAATCGTCATTAGGGCTATTCCTGAGGGCGAACGGGTTCGTAAGAGACTTATAAGATATTTCCCCCCTCCTTTCTGCCTGTTTTCGTAGTGTAACGGTAATCCACACAGCGCATATTCGAGAACTTCAGGTTCGAGTCCTTATGAGGGCATTGATCATTTTTCACGTTTTGCGCATCAAAAAACCTAATGAGCCTACAGTGGCGCAGAGCTGAAAGTTAGTGGATGATGACTCTTCACCACCAGGACATGGCGACTGGATCCCCTAATCCCCAGTCTCCCTTTAAAAGGGGAGTATATAAGGTATTTTCTCCCTCCTTTTTACATGCCTTCGTGGTGTAACGGTAGCACACTCGGCGCTTATTCGAGAGGCCCAGGTTCAGTGCCGGACAGCGCATTGCTCATTTTTCGCGTCTCCTAATTCAAAAATCCTAATGACTCTGCAGATTGAATGCACCCCACTCCGATGATAAATTGCTAAAATTTATTTTATCAAAAGAAACACTTCAGAGATCTGGAACTTTCCACAAACACAGTGGCACGACTCTTCACAATATCACAGAGTACAATCGGTAGTTACACTTCAAAGTACTATGAACGTTAAACACAAAGCAATGCAAAGCGCAGCTAAAGAGGGAAGCTAAACCGGAGATTGTACTTGGAACTCACTCTGAGCAAGCAGCTAACAATAACAACTTAGGGCAGATACTCTCCTTAGCTTTATATAGTTTTCACCCGGTCGGTGAGAAGGGCGGGTTGGTCCTTACGTCAAATCGCAGCTCATACCCACATGGATGCGAGCACGGTGCATCGGCTATGGCGAACATGGTTGGAACAAGGAAATGTGGGAAGAAGGAGGGGTGCAGGTGCAGCCAGAGTGACGTCAGCACGCGTGGATCGATGTATCCGCTGACAAGCTGTGGCAGTCCCGCAAGTCACTTGTACCGCGATTCTGCAGCTTGTGCAAGATACCCTGGATGTTCCCGTGTCGACCAGAGCCATTGGTTGAACGAGGCCTGCACTCACGGCGTCCGTTAAGAGGACTGCCATTGACCCCACAGCATAGACGCCAACGTTTAGAATGGTGCCGGACTGGAGCGATGTGGATGACAGAATGGCGAAACGTCGTGTTGTCAGATGAGTCACGCTTCTTTTTATTCAGTGACAGTCGCCGCATACGTGTGTGGCGTCGACGTGGAGACAGATCTAATCATGCAGTAACTGTGGAACGCCCCACCGCGCGACAACGCGACATAATGGTTTGGGGCTCTATTGCCTACGATTCCAAATCACTTCTAGCTTGTATTGAGGGCACTATGACAGCCCAACGATATTTGGATAATGTACTGCGGTCGGTGGCAATTCCCTACCTTCAGGGGCTGCCTAATGCAATTTTTCAGCAAGATAACGCCCGACCACACAGTGCTCGCATCTGCCAACATGCTCTGCAAGGTATACAGATGCTTCCCTTGCCACCGTACTCTCCTGACATGTCACCAATCGAACATGTGTGGGATGTCATTGGACGCCGTTTGCAGACTCTGCTTCTGCCTCGTTCAGAAGACGAACTGTAGCAAATGGTTGAAAGGGAATGGAGAGCCATCCCTCAGGACACCATCCGCACTCTTATTGACTCTATGCCTAGACGTGTTTCTTCGTGCATCGCTGTCCGCGGTGGTACTACATCCTACTGAGCCGACACCGTTCTCACTCTGTATTCTGACTATCATTTTGAAATAAATATCACTTATTGCTGCTTGCTGTCTCTGTCTTTTTTCCAAATTTCATCACTTTCTGACCACTCCTTCTTGGTGTTGCATTTTCAATGTCGAGCAGTGTATAGTTGCACTAAAATCATCTATGTACAAATTTCGTAACAATATTATTATGATAAGCATGTTGGCTTTTAATGGATTTCCTGACAACCAGCTGTGAGATTTGCCTGGGGAGTAAGGTTTGGCTTTTTTCGTCAATGAATTTGGAGTTTTGACTTTTTGTGGGGACCTAGACAGTTGGAGCACTCAGGAATTTCTGCATGTTCAACCTGCGGATAAAATAGTTTTGTGCTGGCTCCTTGACTTGATGTAACAACTGCTAGACGAGAGATGTCACTTCTGACAATTGTGACAGTGATGTTATTTTTAGTGATATATTTTTCGAGGGTTATTATAAAAAGCTTCAGGTTACTCTAGAGTAGATGGTTTCGACTCTTTCTGATGGATTGAGCTGTACAATTGGAATAACAGCAGGACTTGTTTACTGCGTTTTTTGGTCAGGTGTTCTATTTTGTGAATCAAGTATCCTCTTTAGGTATCTGTCGTGTTGATTTCATCTTTATTTCCCTCTATAGGAAACCCACGAATTAAGACCTTGATTGGGCGGGCATGTTTGTGGTTTGTTGCATAGTATTCAATATTGAACTGTCGAAAAATTGATTATAAAGATCTGCGGTCCTGTGCTATGGTAAGGAAAATGTTCAGGAATTTTCCACTGACGTTAGCAAGAAATTCTGCTTTTCTTTTAAAAAATATCAATTTTGGTAATCCTTTAAAATTGTCTGAAGTTTTAACCATAACGGGAGTTGTATTAAATTGGCAGGTAGTAATACCTCTGCTGCCATATAGAGGAATCAACATTGTTCTTTCCCATTATTCTCTGTCTGGGAATTTAATGTATCAAATTGATTTTTAGTAGGTGCGGCTTCGGGTAATTTTTATTGTTATCTTTTGGCAGATTTATTAAAGATGTCTTTGAGAATTATCACTAAGTCGTCAGAAGAAGTTTCCTTAGTGTTAATATTGCTTTTGCGTTTTCCTAAATTTACATCTTATAGGAAAACGTGGGGATCGCTTGACTTACAAAATAATGATTCGCACTTACGTTAAAGTAACTGCAGTCTTCTCATGGCTTTTTCGTTATCTCGCATAATGTATTCGGTTTCAATATGTGCCTCACCAGTTGGCCGCATTTGGTATTTGGTTGTTGTAGAACTTTCACAATATATTCATCTCTATGCGACGTTCAAGTTGATTGATTTCTTGGACACACTCACTGTATATCGTATGCTTGATATTACCATCAGCTTCAACTGATGATACGTGATTCAAGTCATATCGTTAGTGGCAAAAGGATGGATGGATACTAACGATCTGAGTGAAAATCTTATATCATAGTAGCGAAAGGCCTATCCACCACGAGCAAAATATGAGCATAGCAATCTGATGGGGCAAGATCCTGCTCTTTGCTCATCTAGCACTCGAAAACATCGAGCGTCTCAGCCATGAAGGCTGAAGGCAGAACGACAGAACTGAATGGTGTTCTAAATGATTATAAGATTTACTCCTGTATCAGAGGTTATTGTTATTATCTTTCTTAAATAAATGAATATATTTTTGAAACGTAGACACTTCTTGATAGTCACAGTTTCACTCTAGCATCTCCACCTATTTCTAGCGATGAAACGGAACATTTTCTTTAAAGAAGAAAAAGCAAAAATTATCAAATACGCTTAGGCTTTCTGAAGTAGGATTTAATAAATAAGGATGTTAAACGGTGGCCTTTCTGTCGCTTTACGAGGAAAGTGAAATAAGCCCCGCCAAATGAGGGCAAGAAAATGTTGCCCTTAAAAGCAGAGTGAGCCGATAATAAAGGTACTTTTCAAGTTAACAGTGTGTTTCCTCAATTTTAAGGCGAGATGCGACAGAGCTAAGAGTTGAAAAATTCTCCCAGCAAAATAAAATTTACAGTTCAATTTTATTTTCGCGCGGAAGAAAATGTTTAAAGATACAAAAAAAAGTGAAATAACTGAAATACTATACATGTGAATAGCATTCACAATAAGCCTCTCAACCTTGTTCTCTGTATATATATCTATTTATCCCAAATAGCGCATGACGTAGCAAAGACGTTGCAAACTGGTTTGAGAGGTTGCAAATTGGTCGTGGTAACTTTTACAACGTCTTTACAACGCAGCGAAGACGCAAAACATTTGCAGTTGCATCTTGGTAATTTGTCGACGTCGCTGAAACGTCGTGATTTGACCGCTTTTAGACGTGATAGTTTTAGCATTTTTTTCATAGTCCATCAGCGTTACTTTTAGAAGGAAAAGAGACTAAATCTGCCCTCTCAAGAATCTAAAGTCCGCATAAGATTTATTTTGCAGTGTTTCATTACTTTATTTCATTTAAATACATTAATCTAAGGTAGATTCATCTAATGAAATATAAATTTAATATAAATACTTTTGTATTATTAAATTTAATTCGTTCTAAAAATACGTGCTAAATTATTGTTTAAAATTTTGTTAAAATAATTAATACTTAAAATATTTTTTATAAATATTGCGGCAAAATATTTAAAAATAAAAATAACCTATAAATTTATTAATTTATGCATTTTATATATTTTAAAAAACCATAATTCCGAAATCAATGGAAATCTAATTCTTTGCAAACCACATGTTAGCAATTATTTCATTACTGAAATCTGACTTTATTATATTTGAAGCAGGTATTGTGAATGTTAAATGTTATTTAGAATCATGTATTCATAAGTGTTCCTTCCAGATGACTGGAAGGAGTTGACTGAATCCCTATTGAAGGATAACAAAGGATGCCCAGCAGAACTATGAAGATAAAATTTTCCTCTGTAATCATTTAAATTTTAGTATTTTGAATGTAAACGGGGCTTAGATCTTGTCAGTTGTAGAATTTATCAGTTTGTGACAGGTCTTTAAGGACCTTTATCCAAGTCTGTTAAATTCTGGCATGGACAAATGTAGGGACTTTTGTACTGGTTATTTAATTTAATTAACTGGTTATTTAATTTAAATTAAATTAATTAAAATTAACTGGTTATTTAATTTAAATAACCAGTTAATTTTAATTCTAATTAATTTTCCTATAAGCCTTCATTCCCCTAATTGTCAGTGCCAGAATATTTAAATTTGGTAGCGCGCGTAAGAAATGCAAATTCTGCCAGTGGAAGAATAAGTTAAATATCGACGTTCCAGTAGAGGAAGAGAGAGTCTGGGAAATTGCCGTGCGTGCTTATACGCAAACTTCTGTTTAGCAGTTACTGCTGGTTTTGAATGGCTTAAGCGCTGTTATCTTGGTGCCAGTAGACTCATTTGCGCGTTGTAGGCTACAGTATTATATGAGCCTTGTAGGGTAATTCGACTATTTGTGAGTATCTCTTATTTTAAGTTTGATTCTACTCTTTGAGTTACCGTCCAAATTGAGGCGTAGTATGTTAGCGTCAAGTTGACGCATTGTAAATAAGTTAAAGACTTTAATAAAGGGCAGTTTTAACCCTTCGTCAGTGCAATCACTGTTTATCAAGATTCTACACAACAGAAGGAGAGAAGAACGTTATACACATAACCTTCGAAGACGTTTTCCACAATGTTATAAAATTAATGATTTAGTAACCATCAAAAGAACTCAATTTGGACCAAACCTAAAATTAAAATCCAAATATTTAGGCCCATATAAAATTGTAAGAATAAAGGGTAACGACACCTATGATGCTGTAAAAGAAAGAGATCGTGAAGGACCCACAAAAACAACTACATGCGCTGAATACATAAAACCATGGACTCGAGCAGAAGAAGATGTATAGAATAATATTGATTATGACATTTAAACCTGGAGTGATACAACTGATAACAGAACTGAGATTTTTCACCTAAGGATGACTTTTACTTCAGCTAATTTTATTTTAAAATGAAATGAAGTTTTCAAAAAATGCTAAAGACTGAAGATGAAATGAAGTTTTCCAAAAATGTTAAAGAGCGAAGATATTTTTCATTTTAAGTGAAGATTTCTGAAAAATAGAAGGGACTGTTGACGATATTATATTTGGAAAGATGAAGGACAGTTAAGATGTTTCCTTACAATATTGTCCTTTGCACACAATAGCTTTTATCCTGTAACTTCGTATTAAGCATTTTCATGCAATTTTACATAACAGAAAAGATTTATAGAAAAGTTCACTTATCTTTGTTTTTCTTTTTTTGAAGCTTGGTATTCGGACATACGGTTCTCGCAGAAATCTGTCGATGCCATGTGGTTCATCCACGAGACTTTCCGTCTCTGCTTCCTGTCCCCTGGTGGGAATTGATTTTTTTCTTTTTTCACCTCTGATGAGTGGTCTCTTCGGATATACTGGCGGTAGATCTTGTCTTTTCCTTTTACTGTCCGGCAGACTGGTTCTTTTTACATCGGTATTCGACGACGCTTGTCTGCAAACTCTTGGTTGTTTCGATTTTTGATTTATGCCTTCAACTTCGGCAGGCCTTTTCTTCCTTTTTCTCGACAAGTGGTCTTGTTTGTGGTAATCTTTCAGTCCGCCACCTCCTTGAAGTATCTTGGTGCTCTCTGCTGCGAGATCTTGTCATGACACGGCGATGCTTGTTTCTTTGGATCTTCCACACGTTGAGGGATTCTTTTCTCCGGAATTCTTCGGTTGGTTTGAGAACTTGTAGTTTCTTTGGTTCATTGCTTTTACGCGGGTGGTGGACTTTGTGGAGCGGTGAGAATTGTCCCTGGGGAAGCCGCCTCTTCCAAATCGGAAGCCTGGAAGAAATCATGTAAGACATCGAAATCTTTACGATCATAGTGCTTTTTCAATTGATATGGACTCGCCTTTATTCTTTCACCCGAATTTATTTTTAGATTACCGCTCCAACGATCTGCTGTACTACATAAGGTCCTTCAAATTTATGGGCGAATTTTGATACGACGTTTTCAGGTGCACTAGACAGAGTGAATTTCCTTTTAAACACCTTATCCCTCAATTTAAAATTTGATTTGCGGCGTTTCCTATCGTAGTAAATTTTCTGCCGCTTTCTTGCTACATCGGAATTTTTCAAAGCTTCATCAATCAGCTTTTGAATATTTGCCTGTTTAAATTCTGGTTCTCGCTCTTGAACAAAAAAAGTTTGTCTAAAGCAATCAACATCTTCCTACCCAGAAATAATTCAGCGGGCGTTTTACCCGTTGTATCATGCTAAGCAGTTCTTAAAGCGTAGGCTAGTTTATTGAAAGTCGAGCGAATACTATTTAGATACTATTTAGATTTAGATATTTAGATCTTCTACAATTTTTTCAGAAGTAACCCAGCCTCGTAGTTCGAATTGTGCTGAAGACATCAGCTCCTTAACTACAGAAATAAATTTGTCTGCTTCTTCTTTAGTTTCTAAGCTCGTAATACAGTTGTCCACATAAAAGGATTCTTTGAGTCCACAAACTGTTTGCTTCCTTTCATCCGCGGCGTTCTCTAGATGGCAAGCCATAGTTACTTCTAGTAAAAAGTGACTAGGAGAGGAACCAAATACCACTCTACAATGTCGGAAAGTGATTATTTCTTCTCATCTTGATAAATCCTTCCACCACAGAAATTTAAAATATTCCCTATCGTCTGGATTCAAACTGATTTGTAAAAATGCATTTTTGATGTCTGATGTTACGCCAATTGCGTTTTTCCGAAACTGCATTATCAATTTGGGTACCAATTCTAATAAATTTGGCCTCTTTTCTGAACAATTATTCAAGGAATTTCCTTTGGAATCTTTCATCGACGCATCAAAAACCGGACGAATTTTTGTTGTTGTTACACCAGCTTTTATCACAGGATGCTGTGGCAAATAGTGTCTCTTTTTCTCGTCTTTATCTACAATTCCAATAATTCCATCCCGAATCCACTCTTTAAACACATCATCATATTCTATTAAATGTCCAGATCTAATGAGATTTTTGGTAGTTGACATTAACCGTTTAGAGGCTAATTCTTTATTAGTTTCTAATTCTGGACGTCCACTTTTCCATAGCAAACATACTTCATACCATTTGCCTTCTTTTCTTTTACTAGTTTTATGGAAAAAAATCTACCGTTTCTTCATCGGTTACCTGCCTTGACTTTACTTCTGCAGGACATCTTATACTGATGACATCTAGGCTCCATAATTCCTTCAAATCTAAATAATTAGCATATACAATACTCTCCAAAGGTTTTGAGTAGTTTCTTTGTTTACCTTGAAGCGTCCATCCAAGTTTTGTTTTAATAGCTACCAAATTATTATCAATGGGCTCAATTCTCCGAGTCAATAATGCGCCAAGATAATCTGCTCCTATTAATAAACCTATTTCAGGCACATATTCTCCTGTATCACTTAAACGTATATTTTTCTTCTTCAAAATTGGATAAATATCAGGATCCTCTACACGTGGAATTGCCCCACATATCTTCCATTCTTCCAAAACTGAAATAGTGTACTTGAAATTTGAACACAAGCTTTGTAATGTAATATTGTAGACATTGTGGGACTCTTGTTTAGTTTCACTGCCCCAAAAAAGTCCATGACTCATCATTTCTTGATCTACAGGTTTCAATCCTAGTTTCTCCGCAATATCTTTTCGTATGAAAGATCTCTGAGCCCCAGTATCAAATAATCCTCGAACGATGCCGTACCTGTCATCATTGATGATTTTCACCAATACAATTAACAACAAATTTGGCGAATTTTTTGGTAACAAAAGAACCTGTTCATCCGATTCAGACTGTTTGTCTTGTTTTGATTGATTTATATTTGGACACATAATGCTATGGTGTTTATTCTTACATATAATACATTTTAAATAAGCTTTGTAGATCTTAGAATTGTGTCCTGGTTTCAAACAGACGAAACAAGCCTCCTTTTTCTTCAATGTTTCCCTTTTCGCCTCCAGTGACATCACAGCAGCCTTAAAGCATTCTGGGGTATTATGAAACGACTTGTTACAAAATAAACAATGTTTGCCATATATTTCAGCTCTTTGCTTTTCATTAGATACTATACTGCTGAATAAGCTGCAGTGGGATTTTTTTTTCGACTTCTAAACGAAGAAATTCTAATAAATTTCCTGACATGTTCATCTTGTCTTTATTTTCTACACGGTTATGGGTACCTTCCCACTCCTTGATAAGAACGTCTGCCAGAGCTGATTCTACTAAAGGATATAACATTGCTTCATATTTTTCAGACGTTACCCCTAAAGTCTGTAATGCTCGCAGCTGAGTCTCCAATTTATCATAAAGAACCCGCAAAGTAAAATTTTCGCCACTTTTCGCTTGCGTTAAAACTAGATTTAAAATATCCCAAACATAAATCTGAATTAATAGTTCATCTTTAGCAAAACGAGATTTCAGTTGTTCAATAGCATTATAATAGTTTTCGCCAAATGGTGGAAAACTTGCAACTAAATCTCTGGCCGATGAACCTTCTTCAGTTGCTTGTAAAAGATACTGAAATTTGTCATCTGCATCAATGCTATCATCATCGTGAACGTTTTTAAATTGTCCCCAAAATCCTAGCCAGTCTTTAATATTACCATCAAAACGTTTCAATTCTAATTTAGGAAGAAGGAAATTTCGCTTAGTTTCATTTACTACACTGGAAATATCGCCTTTTCTTTTAGTTGTTGATAATATTAAATCAACTTTCGTTTCCATAGCAACCCGCTGATTTCGATAGCTTTCCGTTAAATCCATATCTTTAGAAAATTCATTTTCATTAAAATTTTCCATTTCTAGCCACGTTATTTTAACTTTTTCATCTAACTGAAATAATCTGTCAGCTTTATCATTTAAAATATTAAATGCAGATGTCAAATCAATCTTACTTACTGCTTCACCTTTTAGAACAGTTTCCACTTCTTTCAAAGAAGTTGTGAAATATTGCCGTAATTGTGTTCTTTCCCGTTTTAAATTATCCATAGTCCTCTCACACGGACGCCAGTATTTTGAAGGATTCGAAAATAACTATGGATTTAATATGAAAAAACACTTTAATTGCAGATATTTCCAAAATTTAGAAGCAGTTATTCTTACAAACAACGATAGACTTATTTTTAAACTTGAAACTCAAATAGAGTTGAGTTGTAGCTGGTATTACTCAAACAATGCTTAAAAGTCTTTTTAAATTTAACAATATAATGTATTTAGCTGGCTTTATTTGTTAGAAATAAGATTAACAAAATTGCGATGGAAAATAGCTCTAAATTTAGCAAATGCCCTCGATTTAATTTTAAATTTTGGATAATATACTGCTGATTCGAGAAACTAGTTGTACTTTTCTGAGTTTGCCAATCTATAGATTAAAATCTGAGTTTGCCAATCCATACATTAAAATCGGCAAACTGTGCAGTCTCCCCTTTATAGGCGGTCTAGTGTTAGTACCTAGTCAAACATTTATAATGAATTTTGAGCCAAAGAAAAAAAAGAGAGAGAGACAGAGAGAAAGTCTTAAAAGTAGTAAACACATTTACAAACGATTTAGGCTTTAAAAAGATTTAGGCTTTGAAGACTTTGGTTTAGAAAGCATACGCGACTTAGAAAGAGTTAAGCACATTTACCTTACTCCAAGTCCCGCCTACTAAGGGCACGCTTTCCCCCCTTTTTGGCTTCATTTTGACTGCAATGAGGGCATCTTCCTGTATTCTAACAAGCTTAAAAACGGAACAAAATTCATATATTTATCAATATGACGGGAAGACATATATTTAGACATAAGACATATATTTCAAATATTTAGGGAAAATGAAAAAGAAAGAAAGTGAGAACTTTCCCTTTTGAACGATGTGTTTGGCAGTTTATGATTTGCAGTCAGCTACAGAAGATTGCAGTGCATTCATGTATTTTTGCACAATTAATTTCGGAAACGCAGAACGCATGCGCATAGGAGTTGATTGAGTATGAGACTTGTTTCAATGAGTTTACGAAAAAGTACGGTATTTAAGCGTAGTGTAGTTCGCTGAAAACATTCGAGGGTAATCGAAATGTAATTGATCGTTACGTGTAATTTTTTAAACAGTCTTGGGAAAAAGGTGAGTGTCATTTTAAAAATTTCTTTAGTTTGGTATTTATAAATTTTTACATAATCGGTTGCTTCTGATTGCAACTTTCTGCTGTAATTCTTATACTATATAATCTGAAGTATTGTTGTAGTCATCGGATCGTAGATGTTATGTGAAAATATATGTATGTTTGTTTTTTAATGTACATATGCATAAAGAAGAACAATACTACGCTACCTAAGCATTTGTATATCAGAGTGTATACAAAAGATAAATTTTTTTTTTTTTTTTAGAAAACATATCCTGCTTACTTATTCTGTTTATTAAGAGGGCATTAATAGTTATTAAAAAATAATCCATTAAAATTTTTTTAATTAAAATTTTATAACAAAACTTCTGGGTAACACTTGGAATTTAGTTTAAATCCTGAGTAGATCCCTGTGACTTTTGTTATGCATCAGGTACACTGCCAGTTTCCTTATTTCTATCATTTTATGTCAGAATTTATTAGATAGATTCATTTTCCTGTCGAAGTCAAATTATATTTGATGTATCAGTTATTCTTCATATGATGTTATTTTATGTCTCTTAAAAGTAGATTTTGGTAATAAATGTGGTAAAATATCATCCATTAAGTTTTAAATATTTTTTGGAAAAAGAAAAGTTTGTGAACAGTTTATTCTTGTACAAGTTCTAAAAGAAATTTTTTTAATAACTTGAGTTTAATTTTTATGATTTTTTTAACTTATTCTGCTTTGAAGTTAACTTCTTTTCTGTCGTACTGAAATTCATCAATAATTTTTCATGTGTTTCTTCCTATGATATTATCCTATAATTGTTATTTTATGTTTTATCTGAGAATTTTATGTGCCTACTAGATCTGGTGACTTCAAGAATCCTATTCTATGCAATTCTATTCCTCTTGACACAAACAACATGCACACAACATTTATGTATATGCTGATGACACAGTGATTGCATTCCTGAGTTCAGGCTTTCGTTCCTTACAAGAGCATATCTATGCACACTCCTTACAAGAACATATCTGTGCACTGGAGTTAATGATCTGTTTGTGTTAATTATGTTATGAATTTGGCTTTTCTAATATTTCAGCTTGATTTTTATAAATACATTCTTTTGCTTTGTACACACAACACTAATACCCATTTATTATAAATTCTATGTTACTTTTCCATATGAAACTCTTTAATTCTTAAAACATACTGTTTGAAATCATGCTGGTCTATAGGAAAAGCCATGTGTAAAGTCTTGGCTGTGGGAAAGAGATATTTTGTCTCGGGTAAAAAAGACGGGCGTGCAAAATTAAAATTTAGTAAATAAAATTTTAACAGGGATATAATAATGCAGCTTTGAGATTTGCCTCAAAGGATTTAACATATACTTGTAGTCAAGAATTTTAACCACTGTAAAGCTGTTTTTAATATTTTATCATAATTAAGGTATAAAATTCATTAAACATAGAAATCATGATTGGAAGAAGTTGTTGTGAAAATAAAATAAATTTCTTACATTTTTAGATCCTAATATGTATGCCTGGATCGACTATGGAAACATTATTTATCACAAATTTAAAAGTATATTTTCTCCTTTTAGTATACAAAATTAGTTTTAAATTAACTTTTGAAGTAAAAGAAAAGAAACGTCTGTGCCTTTAAATATAGCACACTAGTTATATATTTGAAAATCTAATTTTGTGCGTATTTATTTCATAGTTAGATGTCTGAAAATTTAATTTTGTTCGTATTTCATAGATTTATACTTGAGAGTATGGTTATATTATATTGCAGGTTTGTTTATTTTCTCAGTATAATTGCTGTGCATATGTATATTTTGATTATGTAAAACATTTGTTTTGATTTCAACTTCTTAGTTTTTCACTTTGGTTTCATTTTTTCATAGTTGTGATAAGGTGTTATTAGTTAAATGTATAGTAAATAATATACCAATGTATGTAAATATTTATAGAGATTTATTCTTGGTTCATTTTGGTAATTAGTGTCTCAAAGTGAGTGGTTAAAATGTTATTTTATTTGCTTGCTTTGAAACTGTCATTTGTGTATTATTGGTACTACTATTTTTGTGATCAGCAGCCTGAATTAAATACATGTAAATTTACAATGTAAATACATGTAATTACATGTATACATGTAAATTTTTATACAGATGTCTGGTCTTATATTTTCTTTTCATTTGTTAAAATTTTGAGTATAATGAGAAAAAAAATACAGTTGACATTTTAGCAGTCAGCATATATATATATATATATATTTTAAATTCTCAGGATCAGAAGAGGAGCTAATATTAAGATCCAGTAGTAGCTTTTATAAGTACGGCAGGGATTTTTAAATTACCATATTGAAATCCATGTATATGTATATATGGATTTGAAAATATGCATTGACAGAACTTTGCTTTCTGTAAACTGTAAGCACAGTGCTGCTTTAAAAAACATTTTTTTTTATTCGTAAAGTATGTTATATGCAGTTTAAAGTATTAAAGAGCATTATCATAAAACATTTTGTTTAAAAACAGTAGTATAATGATCAATTTCTTAATCTGTTAAGTAATTGCATGGTGTTTTAATTTAATAGCATACTATAAAGATGTTTATTTTCATGACACTAGCAAGGTCTTATTTTATTAATGTTCTAGCACCGTCAAGATGTAAATTATTTAGTGTTGTGTGTTTTTGATATTTGTAAAGTTGATTTTTTATTGCGTTCAAAGAATTCACTACAGATATTGGCTGCTCTATTTCCACAGTTGCAAATGAAGTTATCTTCCTGTGGTACTGAAAGTCTAAACTGCATGGTGTTGAAGATCCCATTTGCTACAAGATAAATGTCACCTAAGGACTTCATTGAAATTTGATAGCCATGATGCGACTGAGATTGAGGTATTTAATTTTACTTCTAAGTATTGCAACTTTTACTGTCTACTTCACTGTTTTTCTGCCACCTCCAAAGCCTGCCAACAAAGCTTTAAGATTAAAAGTAACTCATGAAGATAAAAGCTTAACTCTTAATTTAAAGGATGATAATCCTTTACAAATTGAATGGCAGTATTTTGATGAGAAGAAATATATTAGTAAAACTCTAATAAATCCAGGTGAAAACCCTTATTCTCGTAACAAATTTAATCAAGCTGCTAGTGATAAAATACCGAGTAATCGAGAAATTCCTAACACAAGACATGATGAATGTTTATCTCGTTCATTCAAAAAAGACCTTCCATCAACCAGTGTTATTATTACTTTTCATAATGAAGCTCGTTCAGCTTTGTTGCGGACTATTGTGAGTGTTCTTAACAGAAGTCCTGAACATTTGATTAAAGAAATCATTTTAGTTGATGATTTTAGTGATGATCCATCAGATGCATCTGAACTTGCAAGTATCCAAAAAGTTGTAGTGCTTCGTAATGATAAACGTGAAGGATTAGTTAGATCAAGGGTTAGAGGAGCAGATGCTGCCAAAGGAAAAGTTCTAACATTTTTAGATAGCCACTGTGAATGCAATGTGAATTGGCTAGAACCTTTGCTTGAAAGAATTGTAGAAGATCCTACAAGAGTAGTATGTCCTGTCATAGATGTTATTAATATGGATGATTTTAAATATTTTGGTGCTTCAGCTGATTTGAGAGGAGGCTTTGAATGGAATTTAGTATTTAAATGGGAGTTCCTTTCAGTTCAGGAAAGACAGCAACGTGCATCAGATCCAACTGCAGCTATAAAAACCCCTATGATTGCTGGTGGTCTATTTTGTATTGATAAAGATTATTTTCAAAAAATGGGAAAGTATGATGAAATGATGGATATATGGGGTGGAGAAAACCTTGAAATATCATTTAGAATATGGCAATGTGGAGGAAGCTTAGAAATTATTCCTTGTAGCAGAGTTGGGCATGTTTTTCGCAAGCAACATCCATACTCATTTCCTGGTGGTAGTGGCAATGTATTTGCTCGAAACACTAAAAGAGCAGCTGAAGTGTGGATGGATGAATATAAGAATTATTATTATGCTGCAGTACCTGTTGCAAAAAATGTACCTATTGGTAATATTCAGGATCGCCTGGAGCTCCGACAAAAATTAAACTGCAAGCCCTTTAAATGGTTTCTAGAAAATGTGTATCCTGAACTTAAAGTTCCTACTAAAGCTACTTCCCCTCATGGGTCAATACGCCAAGGATCCTTCTGCCTTGATACTCTTGGACATAGGACTGGTGAAACAGTTGGATTGTATTCATGTCATGGAGGTGGAGGAAATCAAGAATGGTCTTTCACTAAAGACCATCAAATCCGCCATGAACATGTTTGCTTGACTTTAACAAAAACAAAAATAGCCTCTTCAGTGACATTAAGAACATGCAAAGGTGATACTTCTCAGAAATGGCTGCGAATAAGTAACAATCATACTATTAAACATATTATGTATAACCTTTGCTTGGATAGTAGAAATCATTTAACTAAAGGAATTACTGCTGTGAAATGCGATGGTAATGCTAAGAGTCAGCAGTGGGTGTTTTCTAACTCTGAAGAAGTATAGGGATGTCATGATCTTGCATTCACAGATCTTGTGATTGCATTATCAAGTCCAAAGTAAATATGATGTGATAAATATGTGCCACTTTTAAAGTCATGTTCAATAATTTTACTTGTTCAGAGGAACGTATGCTCTCGTAAGATGATGACACTTGAAGCCATATGTTTTCTAAGTGCTAGTCATTCATTTAGTCAAACTAGGCAGCTGTAAATGCACTGTGCAAACATACAGTGAAATGTGTCTTTTAAGAAATATGTTCAGAATTTTTATTTAACCAGTATCATTAGTGATATAATGGTTTACTTTAATTATTTTATTATAAATTATATGATTATTATTTATTATTGAAAATATACTGAAAACAAAAAGGGGTATATATTTGACTTCATTTTATGTGTCTTAAAAAGTGAATCAAAATAAGGAAAGAATGAAATGATTTGTTTTGTAATATTAAAATATTTGATGTTTTAAACATTGGTAAATACGTATTATTCCGTAGACCATGAAAGTTGGCTACCATTGAACTTTAAAAGAAAGTTGCACCAATCATTCTTAAAACTGGAATTCTGAAAAAAAAAATGATATCACTTTATTAATTAAACAATCAGTATTCAACCCACTTAATTTTTGTACTTCGTAAAATGGCTTTCATTGATTTCTGTTACTCTTTTAAGCCTCCAATTTTACTGGAAGCTTTGTTTAGAAAGCTGTGAATACTAACTACATACAGGTAATTGTTCTAATCTATTACTGTTTTGTTGGCCATATTCAGCTGATCATATCATATGTCCATTAAATGCACTTTTTTTTTTTGATATAAGAGTCCAGTAACTGAAAGTAATCCACTGCTTGCTGTTCTGTAGAAGGCGGGTACTAAATTTTAATCATTTTATTCATAATGAAAAAAAAAAACAGAAATAACAGGTAATATATATATGAATATATATATATTTGTTTTTAAAAACGAAAGTTCATTTATTATGAGTTGTTACATCACACTTATCCATAATTGCACTGCTTATCAACAATATTTCACGGTCAATGAGATAATGCATAAGTACCTAAACATTGTTTATAGTAGTACTTTTTATTTTTGCTGAGTGTCAGAAATATTGTTCTTTAGATACTTAATTACTTTTCAAAATGTGAGCGGCATATTTTAGAATAGATTTTTTTTTTCTGTGTGTCTGTGAAATTTTAATATTCCCTTGTGTATGTTAAATCATTTAACATTTCTTACCAAAATTGCCTTAGAATTATTCCTTTGAAAAACTTACATCTCTTTACAGCAAATTAATGAAATAAAAAATTTATATCCTATATCCCATACTAGAGTGAGAGTTACAGTTGCTTAATGCCTGATGACAGCAGAATGGGCATAAATCTTCTATCTTTGATTCCTCAATAGTTTGCTATTTTAAATTAAGTTTTAACACTTATAAGGGAGGTATATGAATTACAAATCTACTAAGTGGTGAGGTAATGGTGTATTTTGTTACTATTGAAAATATCAACAAGTTACTTTTTAAGCCATAACCACGCAATGCTTACGAAAACTATAACAACAGCAAAACTGTTTTCATATGCCAGTCTTTATACCTACGTACATATAAATCTCAGACATTATTTAAATCCACTTGTATGGTCTCTCTCTCTCTTTTTTTTAATGAAAGAAATATCTCGAGTGTATTAGCTACATTTCAAAAGATTCCTAGTGGAATAGTGTCTAAGCACCTGGGTACCTGGACTGAGATAATTATCTACTCGTAGCAGAGTATATCAGCTGGAAATCTATTTTTTAATTCCATAAAAATAAAAATTAGGTGTAAGTTATAATTGTAGGGCCACTGTTATTTGTAAGCATTTTCATTGTATAATGTATACGTAATCATTTTTCAGATTTAATACATAATTTTTAGATTTATGAAAAATTGATGAAAAATGTAATTGTAAAATCATCTGATTAGTGTACCTTCTGTATTTTAAATCATGTTGCATTGTATTTTGTAGTATAAGTGCTTGTTACTTCATTCTCCTTTTTTCTAAGTAGTTTTTGTTATTAGTTTCATGTTCTGTTATTTTTCAAATTTAGACATGTGTTTTCTGTTGAACATGGCTGTTTTGAACTGTTTTAATAATGTTAAGAGAATTTTTTACTGAATGTTGACAATCTATTTATACATATCTACACTAGGATTAAGATATTGCAGTTCGAATCATTGTTCTGTCAAAATGTAGTTTTGTTACTTTTGTATCTAATTTCAGTAGAGAAACTGTTTTGTTTTAAAAATTCTGTTAGCTCTACATGGCTTCGTAATTGTTTACAAATTTACTAACAAATAATTTATGATTTAGCTTCATATCATTTAAAATACTTGATAATTTGAAATTATGCTTCTAATTTCAGCAAACCTTAATAACATTATGCCATTAAACCTTAATTAATATCAGTCCTTTAAGCAGTTGAATATTTTAGTGATTCAGTGTTGCATTAATTATTTTTAAAAAATGCTGTTAACAATTTATCCCAGTTTTTAACTGTTCTTGCTAATTCGAGAGTTTATTACTTGCAGATGATTTATTACTTACTTGATTACTTGATTTGACTTATTTGATAATTTATGACTTTATTGGTTATTCATAGTAGTGCTTTGTGGTTTCAATATATATTTTCTATTAATATTTAATTTTAAAAAAGCAATTAAATCAACTTTTTTGAAAAACATAATGAATTCACTAGTATTAAAATTTTTCACTTGTAACTGAGTTGTTTTTGATATGCTGTTCTTTTAGTATGTAATTGCATTAAATAATATTTAGGAAGTGTAATGGGAGACTGCATTGAATATTGTGGGATAAGATTATGCTTTTGCTTCATTTTGTGTGTAATGTTCAATTTTCTTTATCAAAAACCTCCATTTTTCAGTTCATTTACCAAAAATTTCTAATTAAAATATCTTGATTGCAAAAATATGTTGAACAATTTATTTACATACATGTGCAATATATATGTGTGTATATATAGCAATTTCAAAATGTTCTGAGACAATGAATGTAAAAACTTACCTAATATAAATCTATCCACAGTGCCATTGAGAGATTTATCATTGCAACTCTATAAGTATATGCTTTCATTCAAACACTTCCTCCAAGTCTCATTTTCTAATGTTTCTAGCATTATCTTTTCATTGGTAATGAATCTCTTTTTGGGGTGTTAAAATACTGATTCTTCAAAGAGGGAAAAAAGACCTTCCCCTCATGTGCTTGTTCCCTCCCTGCCTCTCCCGCTTACCTACTGAATTGTATAGGCATCTCCCTGAGACAGGACGCTGTCAGCTGAGCAGGACGACATCTGCGATTTGCTTGTGCAGCAAGGTCTCTTGGACTTGGTGTAGGCTTTCCTGCCCCAAGGGGATTTGAAACAACAACAAAATACTGACTTTTCAGCCTGAATTTCAGTTTAGGAATGAGAAAGAATTAAAGCAATTATAATTGATCATTAGGAAAGTTAGGATTGATTATATTGGTGTAGTCTAAAATTTGTGTGTTTTGGATGCTATATGAGTAGATGCTTTATTCTGAAACAACATTACTTTGCCTTTTTGCTGCAATTCCAGACACTGTAGTAAATGTCTTTTCTGAGCTGCTTTAAAATATTAACATAAAATCTGGCATTAATACTCCAACCATGTAGGGGGAATTTATTGTATAATCTTGAAGAAAAAGTACTAATTGATTATCTACACCCTTCCGAAAAGTCACAAACTCATTTACTGTGGAAAGCATTTGTAAACGCATTAGCAAGTAATTTTTTGTTAGGCTAATGTGCGAAAGTATTTTTTAAAATGGCGGCATGCTGAGAATTCCATACAAGAGCAGTCGAGCAATAAAATTAAGAAAATGCAAGAAGCACCAATAATAAACCACTTACCTTTGTTAGGAAGTCCTTTTTTGCACTGTTGTTCTTCCCATGTACACGGCAATCTGCTTTTGCCCATACCCCCTGAAAAAAAATAGACTCGGCTCTGTATAACTTTGCATTATACATCATCCGACACAGACGTGCTGTGTGCATACGTAGATTGCCAGATAAAAATTCTTTGACATTGTGTGTTGCCACTCCAATTATTTTGGTAACGTACTGCTTTGCATGCATGAATGCTTTTTTGTGACTTTCTTTTGCTGGGTTGTGTTTGATCAGAAAAAGTGGTAAGCTTATGTGTAGCTGCAATTCTAATTTTACTTTCTTTAATCTTGTGACTTTCCCATTCGAATGGTTTTTGTTTGTTTTTGGTGTATAGGATGTATTCAACTCTTACCACCAATTATGACATGAAAGGTTGAGTTCGTGACTTGAAGGTTGGGTTGTTTTTGGACTGTTGATGGAAATTCTTGCAGTCTTTGATACAGTGCTTTTCCTGTTTCTAAGTCTGTTAATACAGTACAAAGTCTGAGATCCAGGCTTGGACTTTGGTGAGTCCGGATTTGTGATTTTTCTGGATATTAGATCATCAGTTTAAATCTAGTAAAATGGCATGTAGAAATTAAAAAATTAAAAATATGAGGTTGTGATTTATGAAATAATGAATTTATGATCTAAAGGGTGTCAGTATTCACCCCCCAAAAAACTCCATGTATATAAGTATTTAAGTGTGAATCCCACAAGTCTTCGACTTACAATTTGGAGGAAAGAATAATACGGATACGTTATCCTTCACTAAAGCTTTAAATGAAGTATGAGCCTAAGAGTTGTCTACAATCAGGACAATTTTTGCATCATCGGGTAAACGAATCGAATTCAAATGTTACCGAGCTTCGGGTATGAAATGATTTTCAAACCAATCATTCAGTAACGCTTGTGTCATCCGTGCTCTTTTATTTTCACGATACGTAACGGGGATGTTCTTTATGCCTTTAAATGCTTGAGCTTGTGTATTTTTTATTACTAC